>PVJL010005863.1:0-101376 GCA_004026885.1 Lyroderma lyra
ATCATCCATCCATCCATCCATCCATCATCCATCCATCTATCCATCTATCATCCATCCATCCATCCATCCATCCATCATCCATCCATCTATCCATCTATCATTCATCCATCCATCCATCCATCCATCATCCATCCATCTCTCCATCTATCATCCATCCATCCATCCATCCATCCATCTATCATCCATCTATCATCTATTTATCTATCACCCATCATCTGTCTATCATCTATCTATCTGTCTGTTATCTATCTATCTATCATGTGTCCATCCACCCATCCATCATCTAGCACCTGTCTTTTTCAGACTCTACCACATTCTTGTCTGTAGCACTCAGCGCAGTGGCTGGCACATAGTAGGTAGTGGCTGGCACACTATTTCTCAGACAAATTAACAACTACATCATAGAAGCCAAGGTTCAGGGAGACTCCGTGGCCAGGTAGTGGAAGGCTCACAAAAGGGCGAGCCAGACATGGTTCCAACCTTCCTGGGGACTCCTGGGCTCTCTTATCCTGGGTCAAGGTTGGGTCAGGGCTTGTTCTGGTCACGGTAGCTCCCCTCTCTCCACGCGCCCCACGTACCAGCACTTGGCGGTGCTGCTTTTGCCCAGTTAATTGCCGAACGCCTTACTGCATTTTCCTGGTTACCATGGTGCTGGCCCCTCCCTGTCCCCGCGGCCCTTCAGGTCAGGGTCCACGGAGAGACCGGTCTCCTCGGAAGAGCCCATGCTCCCACTGGTGTTTTCTCTCACGGGGCTGTTTCCTGACTGAAATGACACAGGCTTTCCTGAGCATGGTGTCCACGGGCTCAGTCTACCACCACCATTTAGTGGTCAGTCCCTAGGACACTTCACAAGAACTCAGACACTCAGGTCTAGTCTGACCAGATGACCCATTTTAAATCTCAGACGGAACGTCTGGCCCGCCTGCTCAGGTTCCATTTCAGACCCTTCCGTCACCGGTAGGCGTGCGGTGACGGGGACATTCACTTGGGTCTGGGAGCAGCTGCCCTGGTCCCTTCCTCGTGCCCTCTCCCCCAGCCCCATCTCCCCGCATCTGTTCGGAAGGCACCGGGCTTCCTGCCAGGACTTGGGGGCATCATTAACCGTCCTCTGATGCCCCCTGTCACCTGGAGCGGGGGATGAGATGTTGCCGTGGGAGAAGCAACTCAGCGATAAGCCCGCGCCTGCCAGCCGGAGCCTCTGCCCGGGAACTTCCCACCCAGGCGCTGGCTTTCTGCGCCCTCGGCGTCTTAGCACGCCGCCCCGCCGGGAGGGAGGCACGTGGGGCACGCTGGGCTGCGCGTCAGCTGGACCGGGACGGCCGCCAGGCTCTGAGTGAGGGGTGCCCTTCGGGGGCCCCCAGGGGCATTCCGTGAGCCGGGACCTCATGTTTTAAGTCACACCGTCCTAAACCTACCTCTCAATTGCCTGAGAATCGGTTCGAGCACGTTTGCGTGGTGCAGCAATGAGAGAGTGAGACATAATTTTATCTTTAATAAAGACACAAATTACATGTTTTGGAGAGTGGAAAATTATCACAGAGATAAAGTATTCGTTTCCTAGGAACCTCGCTAAAGCCTCTTTCTCTCGAGTGAGAATTTAACCTCGACCAATGGACAAGTTCCTTTTTGTACCACTGGTTCTTATAATGAGACTATTACATTTTTATTTCCCTGATAGGTTTTAATTTGTAAAATTGCCCTTGCATTAGCAGGTGGAGCTCTGGGATTCTGGAGCCCTTGTTTTGACTTTTTGGCTCTTAAATAAATGAAGCTTTAAAAATGTCGAGAGTAACATTAAACTAGAATGTGGATTTCACAGTGACTGTAATTGTGATCACAATTAGATGGCTGTAACGATACAAAAGACACATTGTCTTTATAATTTATGATCCTCCTGGCCCAAACTCAACATCTTAAAAATGCAACATTTCAGCACCATCTGGGAGGTTTGCCCAACAAAATTATGTATAAACAAAGTTCTTTATTGACTTGCGGAGATCCGAGTGGAATCAATTATGCATGATTGTTGTCTCTGTCGGCACCGCAGTGTGCGGGACAGCTGAAGACCCACACTCCATAAATCATCCAAGTGTGATTTCCCAAGGGGCCGAGCGGGGTGTGGAAACAAAGCTTTGTTGGTATTTTCTGCTGAGATACTTTTATGATATCTGGAGAGCGAGTCTGTCCATTTTCCGTGAGGTCCCGGGTGAGGTTCCCCAGGCCCCGTGAGCGGGACGTGGCCCGTTGCCTGGGTGGTTTCCGGTCCCTGAGCACGTGGCGGGGAGTGGGTGCGTGGGGAGAAGGGGAGGTGGGTCCCGGTGATTGCAGGGGAAGCTCCAGCCTTTTCCTCGAGTCCCAATTTTCACTTCCGGTGCGCCCTCCACGTCACGATTCTGAGAGGCCTGTACTTTACAAGGTGAGTGACAGATTGTACTGAGCTATGTGTCACTGAAAGAAGAGGCATTTGATTTCTGAAATGTGACCCCCAGGACCCCTCAAAGTCTGGGGGCCTAGAGTATGCATGACATCATTCTGTTATCTCAGGCTCGTGAGGGCTGACACTCTGAAGACGCGGCAGCTCCCCAAAATGCGAAGACCGTTCTCCCCTCGGAGGAAGGCTGGCATTGACACCAGCAGAGAGGGGTGTCGCTGCGGCGGACACGGGGAGAGCAGCCAGGGCCTCCCCGTCTTGCACGTTCACACAGGCCTGTGGTTGGCCTTGTCCCCAAGCAGGGGTGAGGAGCTGATTGACCTTGGGTTGCTTCCCACCTGCTCTGGTGTTGGGCTCGAGGGGTCAGGAGCTGGCTACCTGGGTGGCCTCTGCCTCTTGTCTCTAGGATGTCCTTCCCACTGACACTCCAGGGCTTCCATTCTGAGTCCGCCCCGCCCCGGGCTCTCCTCCGGGCTGCTGTCGTTGATGTCACCCAGGCAGAGCAGTGGGCACCAGTGGTCGGTGTGCTGGGTTCATGGGGGACAGGGGTTCAGTGTGACTCAGAGCTAGAAGGAGACAGGCCAGGGAGGGGAGCGTCCGGAGGGGACCTCGGAGGCCCGAGTGGGTCTGAGGGCAAGCAGAAGGGCTCTGAGGAGCAGAGCCCCGGGACGTTGGCAGGAAAGGACCAGCAGAGCCTCGGGGTCCTCGTGGAGCCACTGTATCCCCAGGGGCCCGGGGAACGACTGCTGGGTTTATTTCACGTGGGGCAGTGAGGAGGTCAGCTTTGCAATCCAGAATGTTCACTCGGGCTGCTGTGCCCAGCATGGGAGGCGGGGCAGTTAGGAAGCAGCCATAAGAGAAGAGGATGGCGTGCCCAGGGTGGGGGCAGGTCAGATGGAAGGTTCCAGACAGGCAGATGCATGTCTTCAATATTTGACTTCAACGAGATACTCAGCTGCAGACTTGCTCTCTGCGGGGATGTGGGGTCAACCCTGGGATGGCCGTTTTCCCGAGGACGAGTATTCTTCACCTTCTGGAATGTGCCTGCTTCTCCTGCAGGGGTTTTGACCTTGCAGACGGGGCTGTGCCATCCTTCGGCAGAAGACGCACCCTGCCAGCCTGCAGCTCTGTCCCCCCTGGGGACCCCGCTCCCTCAGTCCCAGGGGGTGGACGCGGAAAGGCTTCGATTCCCCAGGGTGGTGGCCCACACGGTTTTCTCCGCCCGTGAAAATCCAGGAATGTTCCTCGGCTCGTAGTAAGTGCTCAGTAACTCTTGTCTGCTGCTGTCTTCAGCGTGCGCCTTTATCAATAGTAGTGTGGTTCGGCCTGTAGTAGATGTCCAGTGCGTATCTGCTAAGCCTGGCAGTGTTAGACAGACGAGGGGCGTGCTGAATAGTTTAGGTTGGAACGAGAAGCACTTGAGTTGGGAATTTTTCTCTTGGTGAATCACTATGTTCTAGAAACGATGTGTTTAAATTTACATCCTAATTTCACAATTAATTCCAATCCTACACTAACCCTAACCATCATCACTAAATCAATTCTGAACCCAAACTCATTCTAACACTTACCCTAACTTGAAGCTTACTCAAAACTTAATCCTAAGTGTAATCCTGCCCCTAAATGGAAACACAAACCTAACCACACTCTCATACCAAACTCAAAACCTAACCTTAAACTTAACTTAAAACATAACCCTTAACTGTAAACCTAACCCTAACCCCAGCCCTTACTTTAACCCTAACTTTATCCCCAATTTAGAGCCAATCCCTGCCTCAAAGCTTAGCCTAACACACTCCTTCTTACCTAGCTCTCAATTGAACCGTGACTATAACAAAAAAACCTTAACTTAAGCACAAAATCTAACCTTAAACACAATCTGACCTTTTGTTCTACTGCTAACCCTAATAATAAAATCAAACCTAACCTTATCTTTAACCCTTAGGCTAACTCAAAATCTAATCCATAAGGTCTACCTAAAGCTAAACCTAGGGGTACCTACAGCCCTTATCTTAGTCTTAAACCTACACCACGTTTAATTAAAAACTAAAAAAATTACTTCAAACCTAACTCTAACCCTAACCCTAACCCTAAACCTAATGCTGTTACCTCTTGGCAGCCCGTCCAATGAGACAGTTGTAGGCAGCCGCGGGTCTTAGGTTCTCTGCCCCTTGAGCAGGTGGGCATGAGGCCTGAAGGACACCCCCCGCCCCGTCTCTGATGCCCGGGGGGGCCTGCAGGTCCCGAAGCCCCGCTCTGACATGCAGAAACCCTCAAGCCCGAGACAGGCCTTGCCCGGGAGCAGGAACTCCGGCCGCCCGGACGTCCTCCCCGAGTGCCGATCCAGGAGCTGTCCCCCCGCCTTCGGCTGCGTCACCGTGAGCGCTGACCCCGGGAAGCAGCTCTCTGCTCCTGTCCAAAGGGCCCAAACACTTGGCTCGTTAGGAAGTCGCTCCCCTCCCGTGCGCGTCCACGTGGCAGACCCCCGGGGGGTGGGGGGGGCTCGCGTTCCTCTCCCGGAGATCCGTCCGCTCCCTCTTGTGACCAGTGAAAACCATAACGACAATGCTTTCCCCTTGTGACCAGACAGACGCCCAGGGAGCTCAGAGCTCTGGGTGACCACCTGCAGCAAGGCGGTGCCGGTCGTTAATATTAAGGCCGTGACAACTTTGCTACGAGGGCAGGGCCGTCACTGACCCCCGTTTACAGGCGGGACATAAATGAACTCGCTCACGCACGGACACCCCACGCCTGGTGAGTGACGACATTGACGGTGACCCTGGGGTCACGCTCCCCGCCTTCCTCTGCTGGCCTCTGTGTGCTGGGAGCTCCGGAGCTGGGTCCTTCAGGACCGGGACCAGAATATGAAAAATCAAACCCCGGCCGTTCTGAGCAGTAACAGGCGCTGTGCCCGGAGGTGGGATTCACAGCTCGGACCCCCCCCCCCCAAGCGAACCCTTAGGCCGACGCTGCCCCTGTGCGAGCGCCGGAAGCTCTTTGCTGAGACTGTTTCTAGAAGTTAGAAACTTGGAAGGGTTCTTCTTGCATTAAAAATGTGTATTATGAGATCCAGGCTGAATAACCCATGTTCTGGGGGAGACGCACATGTAGTTGAACTTGATAGGCCGTCATGGAGGCCCAGTAGGTGCTGGGCTGAGTGAGACACACGATGAATAAGGTCAGGTCCCCACAGCTGACCGGTGAGAGGAGGTGTGGCAGCCCACTGCCAGGCGGCCGTGCCGAGTGCTGTCAGGCAGGAGCGGGGGCGTCGCGGTCGCCCGTTCATCTCGTCAAAGCCCCGTCATGGGAGCCCTCCGAATGAAGGTCAGCGCCTCCGTTCCACAGATGGAGAACCTGAGGGGCTCCCCCAAGCTCACGCAGTGAGCAGGACCAGGGCGCAGGCTGTGGTGGGCAAGCCAGCACTGTCCCGGGCGCCGTGGGCCGCCCTGTGCCCTCGGGTCCCTAAGAGAGGTGTGCAAAAGCAGCCGTGGGCACCACGAGGGGGCGGTGGGGACATGGGCCCGGAGTGGCCTGTGGGCATTATTTTAAAGGAGGATTCGCTTCGAGCAGACGTGGTGGGGCGGCATCTTTCCAGAGACAACCACGGAAGCAAAAAGAAAGAGGTCGGAAAGCGTGGGTGCCCCGGGGTAGTGACAGATGACAACAGGAAGTGGGGCCACATGGGAGGTCTGTGCTCTGGGGTCGGGGGGTGGGGGTAAGAACCCCGTGTAGGAAGCAGACCAGCCCGAGTCTGAATCCCGGCTCTGACGTTCGTCAGCTCTGTGACGGGGCTAAGAACCTTGTCACAGAGGCACTGGGCACGCTGCCTCCCTGGCCCCTAGTCCCTGCTCAGTGCATGGTAGCCAGGTGGTGCCAGGCCACCCCCAGCAATGGGAAGCGCCTCCGGGGGTGGGGGACAGGGGAGGACACGAGTCATAGCCCTGGCTTCCTGGGTCTCAGGGTCCTGCTGGTTCTGATGCTTGCCATTTTTTTTATAATTACTATTTATTTTTCCTTCTGAGGCTTCATTCTTGTTCACTGTCATTAGGCACTGGCCATAGAAACTTAGTGAAAACATGGTGAGTGAGGCTTAATTCCTCATGACCGTTGCCCATCTCCAAGCTGGTGCATTTCTCAACCTTCCAGGTAAAGTGGGCATTGTTAGTTTTTTTTATTGTTTTGTACGTTAACCGATCTAGCAAGGTCACCTGTTAGAATCAGGCCGGTCGTGAACTCGAGCCAAAGCCCTGCCCTTGGCGGCCCGTTGGGCTCACGGTCCTGTAGCTGTGTGTCCTGCCTCCGGAGCGCCCTGTACGCCTTTCCACTCACGGCGATCACGACCGAGAACGACAACTGTCTCCTTCCTCCCGGGTGCTTATTTCATCTTATAAAATTGGGGGAAAGGGGAGGAAGTGGCCACACCCACTGTTCTGCTGTGTGTGTGTTGGGGTCTTATTTATGTGGGTACAGTGAACCCCGGCCTGGAGCGGATCCTGGCTCATAACCCCAGTCACCGGTCTATTGTTCTCCCGGGTGCTGGGCGTTGGGCCGAGGACTCGAGGTATGACACAAGTGTCACAGAGACCACGGGGTTGGGCAGCCGTGGGTTCTAATCCTGCTCCTTCCTCTGCCAACACTGACGTACGGAGACTCACCCAGGGGGACAGCCAGCTTTTGCTGAGTGACGCCTCTGTCCGGGCAGGGGCTGAGCGCTCCCACTCCTTCATTGTTTGTGAAGAGCACCTCTCTCGGGTGTGGGGCATTGTCATTCCCATTTTATGAGAGAGACAGAGGCTTAGAGCAGGCAAGTGACTTAGATCACACAGCGAAGTGTACACTTAGCATTTGTCTTCTAGTGTTTTGAACCAATTCCTTGCGAACAGACATTTGAATTAATGAGTGACAGTCGTCTCCAAAAAATGGATTTTCCTGATTTTTAGGAGTGAAGTCGTGCAGACACATTTAAAAGTCATCAGCTATGTTGCATTTCAGAAGGCTCCAAAATGTCTTTTTACAGTTTGTACTCAACACAGAAACGTATTTAAAAGAGTGTGACAGCCCTCCCCGCTGCTCCCTGCCCCCCGGTGGAGGACACGCCTGTCCATCATATGAAACGACTTGTCACGACCCGGATGGACGGGCCACTGGGAAACAGCGCCCGGTGCCCCGTGCACGTCAAGCCCATGTTGCGAAGTCTGGCTGCACCCCTCGCACGGGGGCTGGCATCTCCTCAGAAGGGGAGACCCAAGAATGGAAGCTGAGAAGAACCTGCTGGAAGAAACCCCCAGGCAGCCCAGGGCCGGGGGCAGGAGGCCCCTCCCTGAGTGCTGGGAAGGCAACGAGCAAAGAGGTTGAGTTTCAGAGAACAGAGAATGAGGCAGCCTTAGGGAGAAGCGAAGCCCGCACATCAGTAGGAGGAATGTTCTGGAATAAGTGTGGTGGCTCCAGAGTCCACCTGGACATGCCTGTGACACAAGCCTACATGGGTGGAATCTCACAGGGGCCCTGGGTACATGTCCACCTTCTGGCCTGGTGTCACCTTGTCCTGTGACCCCTGCAGCGGGAACACAGTGACACGGACATTGAGCCCCTCGTGGTCCAGCGTCCCGGTGTGGTCGGCGGGGACAGGCACTTGTCTCTCATGGGGTGGCCTTCCTGGGATTCAGTAGAAATCTGGGTGATGACCAGGCTCCTCTACCTTGGTGACTCAGATTCTGAGCTGTTTCCCTGTGACAGCAGCTGAGAGCTGCTCATCTCCTGTTGTCCCCTTGTGCCCCCACCCCTGGCATGCGCCGTCCAGGGCCGGCCGGCGAGTGGGAGGGGACAGCACTCACCCACAGGCCCTGGGGCTCCCTCTCCTGGGCCTTCCGTCTTGACTGGATTTCCGCCCTAATTTCTAGTCACCCCAGCAGCCCCGAATTCCTCCCCTGACCCTTCCCGCCCGTAGCTCTGTGACTTTCCTTGCGTCTACGTGGCCCTTATGTGCAGAATGGAATGTTTGAGAAGGAAAAGCAATTAAACATGGATTATACCCACGGCGATTCCTCTTTCCAGGGTTGAACTACCTCCAGTTTCTCCCGGATGTTGGTTGCTCTCCAGTGACTTCAAACATTTTTTTTTAAGGTTTTGTACAGAGTTTATAATTACTATCACCAGCACGAGGCTCGGTCTGACCCGAGCTGCCCTGTCGGACTGGAAGGCAGAAAGCTAATAAGGTTAGAGCTTCATCGTTCGCCTCGTGTTGTGCCCTGGCTACGTTTCTGAATGCTGTTTTGGTTGTTTCCAATATGATTTGAATTCTTCAGTGTTTTTATTGTTCTTAGATCTTTCAACTTGCTTATCTTCTGCCAATGCCTTATTCCAACATCTCTTTACTTCTTCTTTGATCTCTTGTATCAGAGAAGCAGTTTGCCTGTTGACTTGGCAAATACCTTAAAGCGAGGGGTGGCTCGGAAACCACGAACATTTATTTCTCGCAGGTGTGGAGGCTGGGAGTTCAAGGTCATGGTGTAGTGCAGCGGTTCTCAACCTGTGGGTCGTGACCCCTTTGGGGGTCGAACGCCCCTTTCACAGGGGTCGCCTACGACCATCGGAAAACACAGATCAGATAGTTACATGACGACTCATAACAGCAGCAACATGACAGTTACGACGTAACAACGAGAATAATGTCATGGGGGTCACCACAACATGAGGAACCGTGTTAGAGGGTCGCGGCATGAGGAAGGTTGAGAACCACTGGTGTAGTGGGTTTGGTGTCAAGTTCATAGGCTGGGCCTTCTCCCTGTGTCCTCACGTGGGAAAAGGGGCGAGAGCTCTCTGGGGCCTCTTTGTGAGGGCACTCACCCCACTCAGGAGGGGAGACCTTCCTGGCCTAAGAGCTGCCCTGTGGCCCCACCTCCTAACACCGTCACCTGGGGAATGAGATGTCAACGAGTGAATCTGGGGGGACACAAATGTTCAGTCCGTAGCACTGGTGCTATCTGTGAGAAGAAAGGGCCGTACTGTCTCCATTTTCATTGACCAAAAACGTCAGTGGAGCTTTTATAAAGTCGCGGTCACGGCCTCTCTGTGTTCTGATGGGTCATGGCTGCCTCCTCGTCCTCTTTCCATTGCTTGTTTTCTTTTTTTACCATACTTTTTTAGTTCTTTGTTATGTATTTTCTCTTCTTACTTTGAGTTTACTCATTTCTTCTATTTCTAGATTTCTAAATGAAAACCTAAATAATTGATTTAAGCCTTCTGGTTTATTATCATATTGATAGCCCATTTAGAAGTTTATTGTTTTAATTTTCAGCACTTACAACTTTTCTACATATGTTATTGATTTTTAATTTACTTCAATTTTGGCCATAGCACATACTCGCTAGGATTTTCATCTTTTTTACATTTAGTGGGATTTGTTTATAGCCCAGCATATGGTCTAGCTTCATATGCATTCCATAAGCATTTGAAAAGAATGCATGTTCTATAGCTATTAGCTGCATTGTTCTGTAAATATCTATTAAGTCAGGGCTTTTATGGTGACATTCAGATCTATATCATTGCTTATATTTTTCCAATTGTTCAATCCATTACTTAGAAAGGGGTTTTAAAATCTCTAACTCTGATTGTGGTTTTGTCTATTTTTCCTTTGTTTCTATCAGTTTTGGCTTCATGTATTTTTGAAATTCTGTTATTAAAGGCACAATTATAAACATATCATGCCTCCCTGATATGTTGGCTTTTTTATCATTAATAAAGTGTTGTGCTTTATCTTTGGTAATGTTTCTTGTCTTGAAACCTATTTTGTTAAGTAGTAATGTAGCTACTCTAGTTTTGTTATGATTAGTGTTTTCATGGTATACCCTTTTCAGGTTTTTACTTTCAACCTCATGTCTTTTTAAAATTATTAAATGGATCCTTTGTAGGCAGAATATATTTGGGTCTTGGTTTTTTATCTAGTCTGAAAAAAAATCAGAGTTTTTAGTCCATTTACATTTAATATAATTATTGATACCATTGGGTTTAGGTATGCCATTTTGCTATTCTTTTTTATTTGTCTCATTTGCTTTTGTTTCTGTTTCTTTCTTGCCTTCTTATGAGTTAATATAACATTTCTTTTGTTTCCACTTTAAACCCTTTTTGCCATTTCTATTTTAATTTAATGTAAGTTTTAATTTTTTTCAGGGCAAACACCCAGGAATGGGATTGATGAGGTCATATGATAAGTGAATGTTTAACTTTATAAAATCTGCCAAACTCTTTTCCATAGTGACTCTACTATTTTGTATTTCTGTCCTCAACGTGTAAGAGCTTCAGTGGCATCACATTCTTATCAGCATTTGGTATTGTCAGTATTTCTTTTTTAATTTAAGTCATTCTACATTAGCATGTTTGTAGTGTATTTCATCATCATCATGCTTTTAATTTGCAGTTCCCTAATGGCTAAAGGTGCTAACATCTTTTATGTGCTTATTTACCATCCTTAGATGGTCCTTGGTGAAATTTCTATTCAAGTTGTTTCCTCATTTAAAAATTGCATTGTTTACTTTCTTGTTGAGTTTTGAAAGTTCTTTATGTATTCTGGATACAAGTTCTTGGTTCAATATGTGATTTGTAAATATTTTCTTCTAGTCAATAGCTTGTCTCTTTATTCTCTTAATAATATTTTTGGATGAGCCCAAGTCTTAAATTTTAATGAAATATAATTTATCAATTATTTTTCATTTTTGTTTGTGGATACATGTCAACTTATTGTTGCTGAGAGTGATAAGAACCAGAGACCTCCTATTCTACTATCTGCTGATGTCTATCAATTATTATTCAATAGATCATGATTTTGGTTATTTCTGTGGGCTCTTCATTGAACCCTAGGTTTTGATGGTTTTCCTCCTGTGTTTACTTCTAAAACATTTTATAGTTGTATTTTATATTTTGGTTTCTGATCCATTCAATTTAATCTTTATATAGGTCCAGAATTATTTTGCCTATGGGTGATAATTTTTCTAATATCATTTGTAGGAATACCATTTTTAATAAAATGTAAACCTCTTTCTCTCTCTCTCTCTCTCTCTCTCTCTCTCTCTCTCTCTCTAACTCAATAAAAATATATGGAGTATACAGTAAAAAAAGTACATTTCTCTTTCACAACATTATACTAGTTCTCTGATTACCTCTCCAAAGGCAACAATTGTTGTCAATTTCTAATGAATTTTTCCAGTGAAATTGTATGCATATATAAAGATATATACTCCTTTATTAAAAAGCCCACAAATGGAAGGACACTATACCCACTGTTTATGGTCTTGCTTTTTTCCCTTAAT
Organism: Lyroderma lyra; assembly: GCA_004026885.1. Classification (NCBI taxonomy): domain Eukaryota; kingdom Metazoa; phylum Chordata; class Mammalia; order Chiroptera; family Megadermatidae; genus Lyroderma; species Lyroderma lyra. The sequence goes on from PVJL010005863.1 coordinate 11,737, forward strand.
AGTATGTTGTCTTGGAGAACTCCCACATTAGTACATGAAATGCCTCATCCTCTTAAAGAGCTTTATAATATTCCATTATATGAATGCCACAATTTATTTAACCAGTTCACACTGATGTATCCTTAGGGTGTTTTAATTCATTTCCTATTCAGGTGTAGCCCTCTAATTACCTTAGTCACGGAAGTTTCAGGTCCCTATGAAATTCCAAAGCAATAGGTGACGTCCCTCCTATTTAGAAAGAATGGCAGAACATGGCATGGTTGGTTTTTCTTTCAAGAATAATAAAGAAACTTTCTACAGGTGCAAGGAATTACCTTAAAATAAAATATAAGGAGTTTCCTGGTGGTGTAGTGGCTAGGTGTTGGCGCTGTCAGTGCTGCGGCCTGGGTTCGATTCCCAGCCAGGGAACCACCCACATAAAAAATAAATAAATAAATAAATAAATAAATAAATAAAGATAAAGTATAGACAAATATGTCAGGAATCTCTCACAATGAAATTTCCTCCCTAAGAACAAGAAGGCAGTGACTCTAATAGTCACTTGCAATGCAGCTTAACAGTAGAATTAGATGGTCTTACTTCGTTTCACCAAATGCCCTGCTAGAGAAGCTATGTCTGACTCGGCCTTCCGGTTCTGTCTTCTGACTGTAAGTGCCTCTTTCACAGTCACACATTCACCTGTTCTGTCAAAGCTGTTGCAAAGATCAGGAGATGGCGGGACGGTGGTGGTGGCAGGCTGTCAGCTATCACTGAGGAGCTGAGACATCTGCTGCTGTTGACAAGGCCGAATATTTAGATTAGTGCTCAAATGGAGGAAGTACAATAATGATGGGAAAAGACGGTAAAACTTGTCATTTAACCACAGGCCATGAGAACCCGTGACTGATCATTCAAATTAGAGGAAAGAAGCTGTTGAGGGCAGAGAGCAAAATCCTCCATCATCTGAGAAACGTGGTTTTAGGGCAGGGAAGGTTAATTATCCCTCGTAACTGTTATTACTCCCGTAATTTAACTCTAAAGAGGCTTGACCTCACTGAATTTAAAGTACTTGGCTCAGTATATTTTAAATCTTCAGAGTTAAGTGCTTCAGAAAGGTGAATATTGTATTGGGCTGTGCCATCAGTTTAAGTTTAGATCATACAATTTAGGTGACAGAAGCTTCTGGAAAGAAGAGTCCTTGCTTTGATTAAGCTGGCCGGGTCATTAGGTCTCTATTATGCTCCGCTGGCTGTGGTGGAATGCAAAACCAGTGTGTTTATGAGACAGTGCTGAGAACTCTTTCAGCTAACTGCACATGATGGTATTACTACCGTGACACAATTACACTCTTCGGTTGTGAGAGCAAATATGGAATTGGTCCCTGATGTGTTTTAATTGCTCATGCAGCTTTCTGGAGTTTTTAAGAGTCTGTACTTCCCCACATTCCTTTCTGCACAGAGAAGCATTTCTACCACGTCTCTGGTTCTTCTACAGCCCAGCAAGGCGCGGCTCTGTTAGTCTATTCCGGAGGCTTTGTTCTTCGGATAATTTGAAATGCTCTGTTCTGAAGCGGAGTTAGAGGCAGCGACGAAGGTTCTAGGTGCAAAGGAACGAATAGCAGTTACAGTTTCTTGCGCACTTACTATATGCCATGCTTCATTCTAGGCACAAAAACAAAAAATCATTGATTCTATTTGCTAACATCAATTGAGCACTTGCTATGAGACACACACTGTTCTAAGTGCTTTACATAACATCATGCATTTAATCCTCACGAAAACTTGGGAGCTATGGTTTGTATTTATTCTCATTTTATAGCCAGGGTGGGGGATGAGCAGCAGTGATGTTAAGTAAATGTCTCAATAATGCAGCTGGTTAGTGATGGAGACAGAAGTGAACCCAGGCAGCCCGCTGGAGAGCTTATGACCCCAGCCACCATGATTCCTGACTTCCTAGATGACAGGTGTCAGTTCCCATGCCAAGTGTTCCCAGGGCCCCATCCTGGGGCAAGCCCCTGAGCTGGCATGTCATGGAGTGAGACCACGCAGAATCTTCCTTGCCAGACAACATGGGGCTTGTCGTGTAACGAGTAATTGTTCAGCTCTCTGCCCATTCGGGGAAATTAAACACACGCCCAGCTGCCGAGAAAAGCTACGCATTAAATAGCACTGCAAATGCCACAGTAAGGGGGTTGAAAGGGGGTAAAATGGTTTCTGATGGCTTCGGGGGTGCAAGGAAGACCATGTGGGGGGACGGGAGTCGGAAGAGCCTTGCAAGGTGTATCAAACCAGGAGCTTCTGAGGAGGGGAGGGGAGAGTTTCCACATACAGGGAGTCGCACCCACGAGCCGGCCGCCGGCGCACTGCGGGTCCTGGTTTCTTTTCATGGAAATCACAGGCAAAATGAGAAGTTAAATCTGATGACCTCTAAGGTCGTTTTCATTTTTGAAGTTCTGTGATTCTCCAACCTAAGCCTTATGGGCACTGATTAATGAATCTGACAGTACACTCAAGAATTCAACAAGCAATCTATTTAATTGTGTCTTAGCTGTAGTCACCTCAGAAACACACCTGTCAGCTTGTATTTGCTGTAAGAGGGCTCTCAGCCTTCTTCTTTGCCCGGATTCCTGCGTCTCTAACTCGTACACTTGCCCTCACAGTCCCCAGACAGTCTGTTGTTGCCTGGACAGATCGTGTAATTTCTTCAAATGTCCATTAAGGGTTCCACATACCAGACCCTCTTCTGTGCTGTAACTTAATTAATGGACATTTAAAAATACTTAGTCCTCTAAATAATTCATCAATTAGCAAAAAAACCTTTGTTGAGTATCTGTTAGGTACCAAGAACAGTGCTAAAAATAGGATATATGGTGGAGAGCAAGTTCATCTCAGTACTCGGCGCCTTGGAGATTGTCCCCTCGCGTGTTATATCCCCTCGCTACGGGGAGGGGTCGCCAGGCCCGATCCTAGCCACTGGAAGGAACCAGGGGTGGGGGGACAGGAGGCGCGGACCGCCAGACAGTGGACCTTCCGGAACGTTTTCCTTGAGGTCAGCTGACGCTCAGGAGGGCCATGGAGGGCTGTCCACTGTCTCATCCCGCCCTCCCCTCCCCGCCATGGACTTTGCTGGCATCGGACACACAGGGACCCCGCCGGCCCAACCCCAACTGGAAAGTGGGGTTGCAGCACGGTGTGAGCACCCACTGGATCCCCACCTTCACTGACACCCCCCTGCCCTGGGGTCCCTCAGGCTCGCCGTGTGCCCGGGCCACAAGCCTACGCCTCGGGGGCGCCCTGCGCGTGGTGCGGGCTAGGAAGAAGACCCTGGTAGAGGAGCCCAAGTGGGGGGCTCCCTGGAGGTCCCCCAGCCACTTAGTTACCATGTCTGATGGAGGAAATCGACTGGGGAGCTGTTGGCGTTGGCACAAATGAGGCAGAAGGTGCCCGGGCTGTGCGTTAAGTTGCATGTTCAATGAGAAGCACGTGCTCGACTATAATTTTCTATCCCACTGGCTGGTCTTTGCCTTGAAAGATCCATTTAATTATCTTCGTTTAAAGCCTACAGGGTGTAAACGAAAGCATCTGTGGAGGAAGACTACCAGAAACATCGCTAGTTTCGGGCCAAAACTCATTTCCTTCCTTTCAGGTTAAAAATAGTTCAGGGGCTCTTGTTGGTGCAAGCCGGCTGAGAGGGTGGTTTAGGGGGCACCTAGAACGCCCTGGGGGGCCCTTTGGAGAAGAGCCCTGGGAGTAGCTGACCGACAGAGAACGAAGGCCCTGCCTGTTTCAAACGGCACATCCGATCGGCCCAGCCTCACCGGGCTCAGGTCCAGGTGTCAGCAGGCCGACCCGCTGTACCGCCGGAAACAGGACCGTCGTTTCCTGTCCCCCTTAAACCGGGACGCCTGCTCAGCCTGCCTGGGAGGCAGCGTTGTGCGGGTTCGGGGGGGCTGCAGGGAACGTGCTGGGCCCGGCCCCGGTGCGTGCAAAGCGCGCGGCAAATGCCGTTGGCTCTTCTGATTTTCGGAAAACAACGGCGTGAAGCTGGGCCACACCACCTACCAGTGACCTGGAGCGCCCTCACTATCGTGAGCCCTAAAATTCTTAGACGCTGCATTTCAACACTCCTCCCCAACTCCTCGACTCCACGCCGCCTTTGCTCTGCTCCGGGATGAACCCGAGCGGAAATGGGGACAAACCCCATTTGGCAGGAACTTGGAGAGCGTGGAATCTGGGAGCTCCTCCTTCCTCGGGACGAGCCAGCCCCCCACGCATTCCGTCCAGCTTCCGGAGGGTTTCCCTGGCCCGGGGGCAGAGGCGCCGGCTTCACGGTCACCCCTGTGAACCCCAGAGGACACGTACGTCCTGCCGAAGCCACCGTGTCTGACCCTCCACCACGCCCCGCCCGCCCGAGTGCCTCCTCGGCCTCACGGCCTCGTTTCGCGCATTCCAGCACCTCATTCCTGCGACCTCATCTGTGTTTGGGGTTCCGTCCCCCGTTTATCCGCCTGGAATCTCACTGTCTGATTTTCGGGCTCCTGCTGGCTCTCTTCCCTGGCGTTCCCCACACCGTCCAACGTGGGTGTAAAGATGCCACAGACTAGCAGCCCGGTGTTTGCGGGGCCATTTGCCCTCTGGGTGGGTTTGGCCAGCGTGTTCTGACGCAGCATTTAGCAAAAACGAGGGGCTCCTTCCACGGAGACAGTGTCCCCAGCCCACCTGATGTCTCTGCGTCTGGCCTGTCATGGGACGTAGTTGGATCAGTGTCGCCCAGAGCCAAGTTAGACGAACCAGGACATTTTGGTAGACAGAAAACTTTGTGTTTTGGGGATTATTTTTCGCAAATGTAAATATTCGCAAAGGTAATATATTGCTTGAATTTCAGAGTTCTGTAAATTCTCTTAACTTTGACTTCTGCTTTTTCTATCCCACTGAGTAGAAAATAAATCTTAAAAGAACAGTTTTAGATTTACAGAGCTGTTGCCATGACAGTACAGAGTACTCACATACGCCACCACCAGTTCCTCGTCACTAACGTCTTAACGTGGCGTCTGTGTCACAATTCATGCACCAGCGTTGACATATTATTATTGATTAAAGTTTGTCGTTTATTGACATTTCCTTGGTTTTTACCTAATGGGCTTTTTCTGTTTCAGGATTCCATCCAGGACACCTCGTTGCATTAATCGTCACGTGCGCCCGGGCTCCCCGTGGCTGTGGCCGCTTCCCAGACCGTCCTCGTTTGGGGTGACTGACAGCTCTGAGGGGTACTGGGCAGACATTGGCAGACTATTCTTCAAGTGGGAGTTGTCTGATGATTTTTCTCATGGTGGATTGGGGCTGTGGGTTGTGGCACCTCACCGAGTCGTTTGTCCACTGCTGCCAATGTAAGCGCACGGTGGCGAGTTGGTGAACTTACTTGTCAGATTTGGGGTACGATGTCCATTTCAGAAAAAGAGCTCCAAAACTGCTCTGAAGGGTGGACTAGCCTCTGGCGTCGGTGCACAGCTTCCCCAGGGGAGCGCTTCAAAGGTGACCGCAGTGATAACACAGCAGTGAGGGGTGCAGCACGTTTTCTAGGACGGGTTCACGAACTTAATTGTCTGACCTCGTGTACGCGCTACTAGTCCGTGTGTGTACATAATTAGCAATAGATCGATGATGGATAGATAGGTATCCATACATATTTCTCGGTGTGACCATCGGTCTCTGTCAAGCTGACCGTGGGTTCAGCGCACTCCCGTCTCAGCCCTGCTCCCTTCCCACGTGGGGCATCCAGTCTCCTGTCTCTGCTTCTCTGGAACCTCCTCCTCCCACAGGGAGAACGCTGGTCCTGGGTCCGTGGGCACTGCACGTGCCCATGATGTATGTCTGATGGTTTCAGAACTGTTGACACACACCCCGTGGGAAGTAACGTCATCAGCTGCGGTGTCCCCCACAGTTCCTCCTGCTGGCTCTCACAGCTTCCACTCGTTTCCAAAGTTTTGGAGGTCAGCACCTGATGACCCACTCCAGTGATTAGATTTTTCTGTCACACTGTGCCTTCCACCCTAGGATCCCCCAACACCCTAAGGAGTTTCTTGCCTGATTTGAACACATTGAGGTTACTCTTCGTGCCATCAAGTTCTATGGGTTTGGGCAAATGCTTATTGTCTTGTATTCACCGTTACAGCGTAATACAGACTCGTTATGCTGTGCTGAAAGCCCTCTGTGTCCTACCTACTCAACCTTCCCATCCCCACCTGGGACCCCTGTCAACCAAACATCTATTTACTGTCCCTATCGTTTGCCTTTCCCACAATGTCACGTAGCTGGAGACACGTACGTAGTACGTAACTTCCTCAGACCGGCTTCTCCTACTGAGCGGCATGCGTGCATCTAGGACTCATTCGTGTCTTTATGACGTGCCAGTCCTGTCACAACTGGATGACTGTCTGTCACTGTGTGGGCGTGTCAGGACCTATTCATCCATTCACCCGTTGGTAGGCATTTCAGCTGCTTCCGGTTTTGAGCGATTACGAATGAACCCGCTGTAAATGCGCGCACAGGTTTGGTGAGTTTTCAGTCATTTGGGTAAATACCTAGCAGCAGAATTGCTGGATCTTATGATGAGACAATATTTCGTTTTATAAGAAACTGCCAAATTGCCTTACAAAGGGGCTTTGCTGTTTTGCATTTCCAATAGTGATGACTGCGAATTTCGGTTCGGATTCTTTCCAACAGCCACATTGTCACTTTGTGGATTCCAGCCACTCACCTAGGGGGCAGTGGCATCTCATTGTTATTGCAGCTTGCAGTTCCCGAAGAATAGTGATGTTGAGCAACTTTTCACTTGCTTATTTGCCATCTGTATGTCTTCTTTGTTGAGATAGCTGTTGTTTTTAAACTGGGTTGGTTTTTTCTTACTGTTGAGTTTTAAGAGCTCTTCCTATGTTTTGAATACAAATACTTCATCAGATACGTAGTTTGAAAATGTTTTCTCTTAGTCTGGGGCTCATCTTCTCATCTTCTTAACAGTGTCTTCTGCAGAGCATGTTTTCATTATAATGAAGTTCCATTTATCAATTTTTTTCTTTCATGGATCATTCTACTGGTGTTGTGTTTAAAAACTCATCACCAAACCCAAGGCCATATAGATTTTCTCCTGTTTTCTTCAAGAAGTTTTGTAGTTTCGCCATTTATGTTGAGGTCTCTGATCCATTCTGAGTTAATTTTTGTGTAAGCTGTAAGGTCTGTGTCTAGGTTCTTATTTTTGCATACAGATGATCAGTTCTTTTTGCATAAGGTACTGTTGTTGAAAAGACATTTTCCATTGAATTGTCCTTACTTCTTTGCCGAAGATCAGTTGACCCACGTGCATAGGTCTATTTCTGGGGTTTTTTTTTCTGTTCCATTGATTTAGGTGCCTAAACTTAGTGTTGTATTGTCTTGTCCATTGGCGGGAGTCTTCCAGAAGGAAGATGTGTGTTTTAAACTATGAGTCTCAGTGCTTTGGTATCAGCCTTTTTTCCTGGGACAGACAGGGACCTGGAGATGGCACCTCATCCTAAAGAATCTTCTGGATGAAAAGCTTCCGTTTTCCTCGAGTTATTATGTAACTGTCATGTGGCTGTTGTCATTAGGTGGCCAACACGTCTAGGTCTCACAGGGCAGGATGCCAGCTGGCTGCTGTGACACAGTCCTTCGTGCCTCTGTCCCCAGGACCCACACAGCTGGTGCTCTGAAGACTTAACATTCAGAGCGGTGTTGGTGGTTCAGTCAGTGCTGTTTTCTCAGTAAGAAGCATGGAAAATGAGGCCGAAGTGTCACACGCTTTCACAGGAGGAATGCGGACCCTCCTGTCACACACAGCCATCCATGACACGTGGGCCGCGGGAGGTGCCCCCGCCTTCGTCGTGCGGGCGTTCTGACGGCTGCGGTTCTGAGTCCGCTCGCGGTGGGCTTGTGCGTGGCGAAACCTCCATGCCCGAAGATCCCGTGCTCCAAAGAGACAGTGACACCCCCTAAGTGTAGTTTATAACCTCAGGAATGGAGCCGGTGAACTGTAGACACGGGGCATTCGTCTGACACGTCCATGAGTTCTTCCAGACACTCACGCACAGGGACGCAACTAAATACTCACTTCACCTGGCGGCCAGGTCCCTCCCTGCCACCCACGGGTCGGGGGCACCATTAACAGGGCGGCGGCTGCGGTAGGAATGCCCGGCCTGAGGCTGACTGGGGCCACTGGTTTTCTGCGATACAGGAGTTTCCACGGAACGTTCCAGAATGCCTCTGACTCCCGGGCTCCCCTGTGCAGCTGCTGCCTCACGTCCCCTGACAGTGTCATTTCTGGGAGGACCGGCTCAGGCCCAGGGCGGCGTAGGGTCCAGAAGTCATTTTTCTTCTTTGAGAGCCCGTGGGACGCCAGCCCAGAGGCTGTTACTCCGAAGCTCTTCGTGCGCCTGAACCTCTCTTCCCTGGGGCTTTAAAATGCCCCCACTCTTCTCCTTCACAAGGTTGGGGTTCGCTTTCGGTTTGCGGCAGGTTCAGACACTCGATCTGTCTTAGGAAGCCTCTTTTCCTGGGGGTGCGGAGGACTAATTAACACGCAGTTCTCTCCTAATTGCTTCCAACTCATCGCCTCCCTGTAGTCTGATCCGATGACAAACGGAAGCACATGGGCTGGTGCTTGGGGATGTAAAAATGCCCCGGGGTCCGGGAGGGTTCAGAGGCATCTCAGCACCGACCGCCCTGACTTGCGAGGGCCTCTCTGCTCAGAAAACTCGCTGCACTGACGGTGGGGATGGGGGACGGGGCGTGCCGAGGACCCTGCAGGGCGCCCCAGCCAGGAAGGAACCCCCGGGCCGGCCGAGTGTGGACAGGTGACTGTCCCGGACGCAGAAGATAACACTCCGAATTTCAAAGGCTTGGCAGGGAAAGGGAATGTAGCATGTAGCGACCGCTCGTTAAGGTTGTTCATGCTGAGGATGTAAGCAGATTCTGTCCGAAGTCTGCCCTCATAATAGTCACAGAACCACACATGAGACATCTCTGTAAGTTCAGAATAGGTGAAATATTTAACATTGTAGAAATGCTAAGATTGATTTTTCAAATAGTAAATAAATAACCACTCAACATGCACTAAATGCATTAAAATGTGTTTATATTGATTGCATGTTATAAGACTAATACTTCCGATAGGTTGAGTAAAATATAGTGTATCCTTAAAATTAACCGCACTTGATAGTTTTTGCTTTCTTTGATGGGGCTACTAGAACATTTATAGGTACGTCTGTGCTGGCATGACTTCAGTTGGCCAGGGCTGGTCTAGACAGGTCAGGTTATTGCACAATTTAGGCTAGAACATCCGCTCATCAGCAACAATGTCCAGTCATCCCCGGGCTCGTCCACACTGCGTGCCCTGCGTGGGGAAGCTCCCAGCAAGTCACCTTTTACATGAAACGCTTCCCACGCTCAGCTCTAATGCTGCTTGAAGAGCCACAGCATCGTGCGTGAGGCCTCTGGGGACTTCCTGACGCCCAGGGGTCTGGGGACTGCTTATTCGTCGTATCTGCTTGATGTCTAAGAAGAACTTGGACAGCAAAGCAGCCTGACGCTGTGGGCCGCGGCAGCTCGCCGAAGGCAGCAGGTGCCGTCTCCGCTTTACGGAAACAGGCTGGTCCGTTGGCCTCCGTGGTTAGAGCCACGTTTCTGGAATGTGTATTTAGGACACGGGGAAACGGGCCACGTTTCAAAAGCGCGGGAAACCTGCATTAGAAAGGACAGTCCTGCCCGTCCTTCCTCAAGGCAGAGCCTTTCCCAGGGCAGCCATAGTAGACCCCTCAGATCAGAAAAAGTCGATACCATGAAAAATTTCCAGGGGGGTGTATTTTCTTTCTGAGAATTAGCAGTACAGTGGCGCCCCTTTGTCCACAGTTTCGGGTTTTGTGGTTTCAGGTCCCCATGGTCAAGCTCAGCCTGAGAACATTAAGTGGGAGGTTCCAGCTCCCCATGTCACCACCTGGGCTGTCCCGCCTCCCATCACCACGCACTTAGATATTACGCGGGAGAGACCGTGTGCACGTAACTTATTTCCACGTTATGTTGTTATACCTGCTCTATTTTATTGTTGTTACCCTCTCACTGTACCCAATCTGTAAATTAAACGTTATCATAGATACGTGTTTATAGGAAAATCATAGTACTTAGAGGGTTCGGTACTGTCTGCTGTTTCGGGTACTCACTGGGGGTCTTAGAACGTATCCCCCACGGATGAGGAGGGGCTCCTGTCCAAAGAGGGACGTTGACCATCAGGGCATCCCAAGCCCTGCCCAGAGGTCCACCCACGCTCCCTCCTCCAGCCCGCCCAGGATTTGGGGAAGCCCTTCCGGGCTTTTACTTTCTGCTTCTGCGGGACCCACGGTCTCTGCTCCGTGCCACCCCGCGTGGATAAGCTGTTCGCTTGGTGTCCAGACGCGGAGCGTTGTGCGGGTGGTGGGCTTGAAGGAAGGTTGGAGGATGTGGCCCTGATGGGCAAATAACGACGAGACACTGGCTAGTCTGTGCTTCACAGCCCCTGGGGACGCGCTGCTCCAGCCTTCCTCTCTCCTTCCTCCTCCCCCTCCATGCCCCCACATGCAGAGCAGCGTAGCCACATCTTTGTGGACTTGCCCTGAGCCAACCCGAGTGGGGGGGTCTGACTCTGAGCCCCGTGCACGGGTTATCAAGGTATTTCCCTAAATAGAGTAAGCACCCTCCCGAAAAGAATGTTGGTGTTTCCATTAAAGTGATTTTTTAAAAACACTTCACCACATAAACACTACTCATTTGCATTTAAAATTATATACCATAAAGTACTTTTTTTTTTTTTCCAATGTGAAAATTGAGCCTCGGGTTTGCTTAACAAAAAATTAACATTTTTTTCTATCATTTAAGTAAAGGATTAAAGAGTCAATGAGATAGTGCAATAGTGCACAGGATTATCTTATTATCTTCATTAAATATTTCCTGAGAAAGTGATAATTATTGTAGTCAAACTGTCAAAGCCGAAATGAGTCACAAGACAAATATTGTAGTTAAACCCTGCAGCTCCCCCAGTGCAAGCATTTGCCTGTGAAATACAGGTTTCTTAGCCTAACGAAGAGGAGCGCCTTCCTGGGTGTGATGGGAATGGGGCCCCTTCCCGAGCCATTCTAGTTGGAAGAGTCGCAGGCTGTGGTGACAAACTGTTGATGGTCATGTAATACCATTTGCTGGCAGGGACTTAGCGATGGCCTTCAGAGGACGAGCAGCTGCATAATGTGCCGTGCAGACAGGCCACTCCGGAGCATTTGGAAGCAGATTTAGGAGCGTGTACGAGTGGCACCTTGTAGGTTCTAGTTGGTCTGGTGGTTCAACCTGGAAACCTTCCGCTGAAGGTTTTCTTGGGAAATTCTACTCTCCCTTCTTTTAGATAGAAAAATGCCCCCCCAAATGCCTTTAGAGGCAGGCTTCCAACAGCGACGTCACTTGTATCAACTTTCCTAGCAAATAGGTGACTTTTTCCAGTAGAACAAGCCTTTCCACTCCCTCCCAGTCAAGTGACATCAGACGTGCAGCAGCTCACTGATGTCGCCGCCTTCTCAGAGTGTCTTTGTCCTCCGCTCCTCTGACCAGGACTGTCTATATCCTTTTCGGGGCTCGGCACAAAATGCCAATGCCACCAGGCTCCTTGTCCAAAAATTAGAAACAAGACATTTCAAGATGGCGACCATAGTGCGTGAAACAGGACACAGGGCGTGGGGCAGGGCCCGTGCGTGCCTGGGCCGCCTCGATGGCGAGAGGAAGGAGGAGGCCGCAGACTGTTTGGGGGGGCACTCTTCTTTGTCCTGCCAGGCACCACCAGACTCCGCAGGTGCTATGTACGGGACACGTGGGTTAAGGGGACGCATAAGCCTTCACAGCGCCCGGCTCTGTCTGGAATCAGAGCTTCCTGGGAGGCCGGCATCATTTAGAAAGGGGGCCCCTGGGCATTGCACTCCATCCGGAGATGGGACCGATGTCCTGAACTGATTCTACCTTCTTTTCCCCCAATGCCTCACGTCTACACACTGACAGTAATTGTTGTGCATTGGAGACGGGCGTTCCTAATATTGTATTTTCTCATACTTTTGCCCTCACTGAGACTGTGTGCGGCCGTCAGAGCAGTCGTTACCGTATCCACTTGTGTGACTTACCAAAGCCCCATGGGGACTGCGTCGGGGCTAGGAACTGTTGCACTGGTGTAATTCTCTTTCCATGACATGAGACGGGGGGTTGGCTTTCCCCACCGGCCACGTGGCGTCTCTCCGAGGGAGCCGTTAGCAGCGTGCAGGCCTCGGCGGGGAGGCTGGGACAGGGCTGGGGCCTGCAGCGGAGGCTGGGCGGGCCCCCTGCGGATGAGCTGAGAGTGGGACTTGGATTTCCCAGGTGTGACACAAAGGCGGACGTAGCATTGCAATGGGGGCTGTGCTGGGAGCAAGAAAACCCCATTTATTTTTCTGACAAATGACTGCTGTTGTCATCACACAGTGATACCAGGGTCCCTTCACGCCGCCGTTCGCAAAGGAGCCGTTAGTCTTGCACGCATCTCCGATCCCCTCCGTGACACAGTCTGCAGGGAGCAAAGTTAGTGCATTTGACAGAAAATCTCGTTTTTGCTCTCCTACGTGTTTGATCAGTGATCAGGCCATAGAACACGAATCATCTTTGCTTACAGCACGTGAGCTTTGGAAGAACACGTCCTGTGGGTTTTCGGTACCATTAGCACTGATGCCCGTGTGCAGAATCCATCTCTGTCTGTTCACACATCTAACACACTTCTGGAGGGGGCCTGCTCTGTGCCAGGGACTGGGCTAAGTCCTGGACGCCCCGACCCTTTGACAATGGGCCCATCTGCCTTGTCCAAGAGATGGGGCACGTTTAGGTCTATTTCAAATCAACCCAACAGGGAGAATGTTATTAGTAATGCCTCCACTGATGATAAGCCTACCAAAGAGCTCAACTTTTTTTTTAAGTTTAATTTTTAAAACTTTTAGAATAATTACAACATTATAGAGAAGTTGTAAGTGGAATCCAAAGAGCGTTGCTTTCTTGGACCATTTGGTATCAGTTGCTGAGTTGCTGCCTCACCTTTCCTGGGTACTTCAGGCAATTCAAGGCAGCATTTGACCTAAATTCTGAAAAACTAAATATAATTTGGATATTTGGGGGGTGGGCCAAAAGATATCCCAGAGAGAGGGGTTGGTCTGAACAGAGTCGAGTTGGTGGAAAGTTATGGAACACACATAGAAGACAGTAAAATCACCAAAAATCCAGATCACATCAGGTGTCACGTAAGACACTTTGGTCAGAAATGACACAAATCAGCTACAGCTAGCAGGGACGTATGGAGCGTTGAAGACAGCTCCAAACACGACCCGACCCCGTTCCCCCCCTCTTGTGTGGTCCATCCCAGACAAACCTCCACGACCGCAGCCGAGCTGCACCAGCTCCAGACCTGACATTTCTCAGCAGAAAACAGTGTGTCTTCCCCTGGATACCGAGCAAACGTCTCACGAACTCTGGTCACGTGCATGTCGTTCGACCAACCGGTGTGTCACAGGCAACGTGGTCCCTTCCCTGACTGGCTCAGATCCCCTGGGCGTGCTTTACCGCGGGAACCCACCCCCTGGGATGAGGCAGGTCTCCCCCACCAGGGACGAGGGAGAGTCTGGTGGAGGTGGTTTCCCACGGGGACTTAAGGGAAGTCTAAGGCCCAGGAGCTCAGACAAACAGCCCGAATGTCTGTTAACAGGCAAAGGTTTGGGGTCAGATCCCAGAAGACCTTGAACGCCAGGATATTCTCACTCGGGACATTCAATGTCCCGGGGTCAGCTCTGATGTCTGTTCAGAGCGTTGGTTCCTGAGCGGGGGCACGTGCTGGGCCGTTCAGGGGTACGAAAAAATAATCAGTAATAGCAAAAAAACAAGCAAAGTTAAAAAAAATGCAAAACGTTAGTTATGGAACAATAAATGTTAAGTTTGAATGGCAGCTAATGGAGACACTTCAGATCACATTAGGGAATGTGATGGGTGAGGGCGTGGCTATGGACCCCTCCCGCACACCGCTCTTCTGCCAATCATTACGCACAGGTCCAGAACGATCCATTTGCGACATTTCTAGAACTTTTCCAAACATATAAATATAGCTGTAGCCAGACTGTTTGAACGTTTTAGTTATTGACTCAGTAAAAGTAGATGCATTGTCTTTAATCATGATTCTTTTCAAGTAGTTTTTTAAATTTAATATTTAACATAGTTTCAGTTATCGTCAGTATTTTTTAAGTGTGTGAGTTATGGATCAATGGTTGAAAACAAGAATGACTAAAACAACAAAACTTGATGTGGATTATAACCCGTTGCCAAGTACTTCTCAACATGTGTCCGCAGCTATGAGGGCACCCCGAGATAGTAAACAGGTGCAGCCTCAGGTACTGCACAGAAGAAAGGAAACACTCTGAATTGTGTATTACATACAGGGTCGCATTTGTAGGGGGTGATGGCTGTCCTAAGCCTCGGTGTGTTGTGTGTCGGGAGGTATTATCCAACGGTTGCATGAAACCCTCTCTACTCATGCGACAGTTAGAGACTAAACATCCCATGTATAAAAACAAATACATTAATTTGGTGCTTAGAAAATTGTCCCACTGTTACCTTACACATGAAGTCAGGAAAGAAGACAATGAGAATGCAGCTGAGGCTTCATACTGTGTTGCTTATCGCAGAGCTAAATGTGGTGAAAACCACACCACAGCTGAAGTTTTCTTTTCTCCTTGTATTAAGGACACCATTTTTGTATGTTTGGGGAAGAACATGTCCACAAAATCAATACTATCAAACAATACAATGTCCCCAAATTCAAGAATTGTCTGACGATGTTGAAGCTATCGTAGTTGAATTAGAAGAAGTAAATTCTTCTCCGTCCAGGCTGATAAAAGTGTAGATGTTGCTGATTTATCTGTTTTGCTCATCATCGTGAGGCACTTAGTAGGAAATAAAATTGAGAAAAACCTGTTGCTTTGTTACCCGCTGACAGAGCGTACCACGGGTGAAGGTATTTTCAATGCAATCAGTGGTTATTCCCTCGAAAAGGACATTCGTTGGTGGTGTGTGCCCTGACGGAGGCACCCTGTGTCAGGCTGTTTTACAGGCCCACGTGGCTGAATTAAGGAAGTAGCCCCCCGTGTACCACGGAGTCACTGCTGCATTCACAGGCACGGTCTTGCATCCAGGCCTCTTCCTAGTGAACTGAAAGGTGTTCCCGATGAGGCTGTAGAAGCTGTAATTTTATGCAGTCACCACCACGAAACTCCGAACTACGTAAAGCGCTGTGTGGGGGACTCAACAGCGCTCACAGCACGTTCCTTTTGCACACGGAGGGCAGGTGGCTGACTCGTGGCAAAGTGCTTACACGGATGTTTGAACTTAGACATGAAGTCCACGTAGGTTTTGAAGACCATTGTTTCCCTCTTGCTCCAAAGTTTCAGCACAGTGATTGGCTTCAAATATTTATCAGATATTTTTCTAGAAATAAACTCAACTTGGGACTTCAAAACAGCTCAATCACTATATTCAAAGTAACTGACAGCATGGAGTCAATGATTTAAAAACTGGACATTTGGAAAGCGTGTATTGAAAGAGGTCAGCTTGAAGTTCTTGAAACTCTGCACAACTTCTTATCTGAGAATGACTTGCACCCATCCCAAAACAGGAAAGAATATTGTAAGTCACTGGGAAGGTCTTAAAGTGTCCTTTTATAAGTAAGTACTTAACCCCAACAGAAAAGGAAACAACTGGATTGCAGATCCTTTCAATAAAGAATTCTCCAAGAAGCTAAACTGTCAACCAATGAAAAAGAGCAGTCCATCAAACTTTCAACTAATTCTTCTTTAAATTCTGATTTTCAAAGAAAGCACCTTATTGCCTTCTGGGTGGATGTCAGTAAGGAATGCGAACAGCTCAGCGAGAAGGCGCTCCGATACCTCTTGCCTTCATAAAAAGCAAGTTTCACAATGAGCTTAATGCAGTCTGGATTTAAGACTGCATCTTCCATCTTTTGAGCCTGATTTCAAGAAACTAAGTGCATCAAAGCAAGCTCAGCGATCTCACTAACAGTGTTTCAACCGGCTAGTGACCTGCATAACAATTCTTACAGACTTTTCAGATAACACAAATAAATACTATTAATAAACTAAAAGTTTATTAAATACTTGATCATTATTATCAATATTTAACTATGTTATGCATATTGTAAAATTCATTCTGTGGTTTGTACTTCAGTGTAGTCATTTTTCTTTCTTAACTTATGACCTCATTTCCACTATTTTACATTAAGATAGGCACTGAACAAAGGTGTCAGTATTTAAAAACAGCTGTTTTTTAAAAAAACAAGGGGTACAATTTATAGAACTGGGTTTAAAAGGGGTATACAAGTGGAAAAGGGTTGGGATCCAGTGGTTCAGAGTAACGATGACGATGAGGATTTGCTCTGTGCCAGACTCTGCCCCATGCCCTTACTCACATGAACTAGTGGTTTACGTACCCAGCGCAGTGCTGGGTACACACTGGCCCCTCAGTAAGCATCCATGACTTGGCCACAGTTTGAAGATGTCCAAAGACACGGGCTTAAGGGCAACGTGGCCATCGGGGGCATAGGGAATCAGCCATGCGTTCCTGTTGGTTAAAGGATGTGGAGCTCAGGGACGGGAATTCCTGGACCATGAGTGCCTCTAGGCTACTCAGGACGGAGGGGTCTGCGTGGATGTCGGGGGGCAGGCTGCCGAGCTATAGAACTGGTAGCTCCTGACCTATACACGCGGCAGTTTCTGACTTTAATGACCTCAGAGTTAACAGTTTCAAGGACCAACAGACTGATTACCTTATTGGTTTTAACTGGGAGCAAAATGGTAGCATTTCAACTTGGGGGAGGGTAAAGAAGAGTCTCTTAGCTGGTTGTGATATTGTTTGCAGTAGGGAGTCATAGATCCAAGCTAAAGGAGGAACTGAAGTATTAAAAACTTGTGTTAGTATGAAGGTAACTACTTGCACAAAAAATACAACCTACCTAATTTTCAAAAATTAAAATAAGTCACAGAGAGAAGATAACTGAAAAAACCCACATATGTGTGTAGGAATGCATGTGCATGTAATATGCATACAAATACTATACATCCTATACATACAAGTACAGATGATGAAAGCGAGGCAAAATATGTTGGTTATAATAATAAATGTAAATGGGCTTAGCCTATTGAAAGGATTTTATTTATTATTACAACCAACTTCACTGATTTCTTTTTATGCTTTACAATGAGGTCCATCCGGTCAGCCCCCAGGACCCAGGGCAGGGGGAGGGAGGAGACGGGACCCAAAGGGGCCAACCAGGGACATCCGACACAAGCACTGACCCTGTGCCCAGAGTGAGTCTAGCGAGTGGGACTGAAGCAGGGACGAACAAAGCTGTGAGCAGTGGCAGTGTCTTTGGGTGGTGGCAGCAGGGACAGAGAGGACAGGGGGACTTAGGAGGTGTCTGGGAATCAGTGGGCCTCCGAAAATGGGCTGGGAAAGGGGAAGGGGTGGGGTTGTAGCCGGAGTGACTGAGTGAGCAGTGATGCCATTTCCTGAGACGGGCGTGGGGAGGAGACTTCCACTGGGGGGACGACGAGTTCGTTTGTGGTCGACTGTGGACCCAGACAGAGCCCAGGGAAAACCATGGCCTAGCGATTCTGCCTGGGGAGTCACCAGCGGCTAATCAATCGCTCACATCAGTTATTTGAGGCACAGACACTGGGGCCCTGGGGCGCCTCTTTCCGCCTTCCCACTGGAAGGAACACTTTAATAACCACACAATTGTATTGTCCAAAGACATCGTGAGGGGATTATTTATGTAACAAAATTACATGTGCGTGTAACGTATTTATGATTATGTAATTATCTATAATAACATCTCACAAATCTTAGCAATGGAAGGCAGAAGGGTTCCTATTTGTGCCACCGCACACTGTCCTGGATCTGGGCACTGGGAATTGATGGGCCAGAAACGCTAGAGGAGCTAACAAGCACCATTATATAGCAAGCCGGATCGCTCACGAGAACTTACAGTGATAATGATGAGTCAAACGAATAACGGTTTCTAATTAAAATGGAATAATAAGAGCAAGCCCAAACCACAACTCACGGCAGCATGGACAGCGCACTCACGACACAGCATTACCCCCGGAAATTCCACGTGTGGTCTGCACCAGGCGTAGGAGAGAAGCCTCGCTGTCCGGCGGAATCCTCAGAACATTCTAGTATGCGGCTGATTTTTGTTTAACCCTTTCACTGTGTTAATTGACTTCAAGTTTTTTTTTTTTTCAAAATGTGTCAAAAAGCCACAAAAAATAAAAAAGTTGATATTTTGACTATTTTACACATTTAATAATAACATTTGAGGGGCTTTGTCTATATTAATAAATGATATTATTTTTATTTAAAATTTTTGTTATATGGTAATAAATTTACCGTTATGTTGAATTTTAGCAAAAAATATTCAGAACGTCGGGGGACGTGCCCTCGGGTGTACCCGGGTGTGGGGGGACGTGCCCTCGGGTGTATCCAGGCATGGGGAGACGTGCCCTGGGGTGTACCCGGGCATCGTGGGGCATGCCCTCGGGTGTACCCGGGCATGGGGGGACGTGCCCTCGGGTGTACCCGAGCATGGGGGGACGTGCCCTGGGGTGTACCCGGGCATGGGGGGACGTGCCCTGGGGTGTACCCGGGCATGGGGGGACGTGCCCTCGGGTGTACCCGGGCGTCGTGGGGCGTGCCCTCGGGTGTACCCGGGCGTCGTGGGGCGTGCCCTCGGGTGTACCCGGGCGTCGGGGGGGCGTGCCCTCGGGTGTACCCGGGCATGGGGGGACGTGCCCTCGGGTGTACCCGGGCGTCGGGGGGCATGCCCTCGGTTGTACCCGGGCGTCGGGGGGCGTGCCCTCGGGTGTACCCGGGCGTCGGGGGGCGTGCCCTCGGGTGTACCCGGGCGTCGGGGGACGTGCCCTGGGGTGTACCCGGGCATCGGGGGACATGCCCTCGGGTGTACCTGAATCGCAGCAAAGGCTTCAGAGCTCCAGACTTAGACATGCGGTCGTGAGTGAGTCGTCGCCTTCTACGAACGACGGACTCCGGAGCTGCGTGCCACTCGCCTGCTAGCAAAGCCAAGTGGTTTGCACCACACTGTTTGCATGGGGGTGTTTTCAGCCTGTCCCGTCGGCTCCCTCTCCTCGCCATCCTGACCTTGTTGGGGGCTTCATGTGTCCCTCTGTGTGACGAGCAGAGAAGGGAGGAAAGCTGGGCCGAGTGTTGAAGAAACCACGAGGGGTGTTTGTGGAGAGGAGAGGGGACGCTACAGTCCAGACGTGCTGGGGGGCCTTCTGTGGAGGAAGGTGGGAGGAGGGGTGCGCAGAAGAAACCGGGGTAGAAATGACAGATTTTGGGGGGTGCAGCTGCCCTGGGGGCGAATCTGAGTCACCTTACAGAGAGGAGGCACTGACTTGACTCCCCCAACCGCCCATGTGGCTTTTCAGGTTCGGCCGTTGGTCTTGCTTTCCTGTCGCGTCCGTACTGGGCTGACGGGCTGAGATTCCTCAACCACTCGGAGCTGAAGTGAGGGCTCCTGCTGTAGGTGGCCGTTGGATGTCTGTGAGTTCATGCCATTGCTCAGGGAGGACACAGCGCAGGGGCCCTGTGGTCCGCAAGTCCTCTGACCCCAGGGACTGTGCTGTCTGAGTCTCCTCAGAGACTGCGTGGTCACGAAGGTCATCGTTTCCTCCATGGAAGGATCCAAGTCCTTTGAGACTTAACTTCCAGGGTCATTGACTCAGAACGACGAAGCCCATTGACGTGAAACCTGCAGGGCTTTCTCCAGGTCTTCCAACACCTGCTTCTTCCTGTTCTCCTTGCTGTTGGGCGTGAGATCTAGACCCTTCGTCCTACAACCTGTGTGCGGATCAGTGTGTGTGTACAGGGGGATGACAGTGTTGGTGAAGCAGGGGACGGCAGGGGCAACCCTTCTCAAACACTCTTAGACGTGAGCCCTGAAGAAGTCTGTTCACGTGGGATTTATCTGTAGAGATTTACCACATCAGACCTTAACTGCGACATTAAAAATTATTTACTAATTAATTAGAAATAACGGACCCATGACACACAAATCACGTATGAATTAAAAATAACTGCAATTAAAAAAATACAGTGAGAAGAGTGGCATTGGTTTATATCTTTGCAAATCTCCAATGTCTGGCTTACTACACGGCAGCTACGTTCTCAGAGCTGCTTATTCATGGAATCTGTGGTGACATGTGTGGTTGAAGCGTGAGAAAAACCCTGGTCTCATGCAGGTATGCAGCTGGGGAAAGGATGACTATTCTAACAGTCTCTTCAGGTAATTGTGGATATTGGATTTAAATATATATATATATATATATATATATATCATATCAAAGCTTGAAAGCAGCAGTTTCCAAAAAGTTAGTTGCAGCGTGGAGTGTGGAATGATGATGAACTTTTCATTCCTGTTACATTAAAATCCATCTTTCTATCTGGTACGTTGAATTATTCCTTTGTGCCGTGTTTTGTAGCACCAGCTCGGGGGGTGCTGTGCGCCGAGACGGCGCTTCCAAATGTGACCGTAGTCCAGCAGCCACCCGCCCAGCTCACTCCTGTTAATGGTGACATCAGCACCAATCGCATCAGGGAGGTGCTCAAATCCTGGAAGGCGTCATCGGGACGTAGGCACGTTTCCCGACACGTAGTTTTCCCGAGACAGCTTGACCCTCGTCATCGGCAGCAAATAACATCGGTCGTTTTCCTTGAAGTGACAGCCTCACCTCTTTCACTCCAGAGAAAATGTTGCACCGTTGGTTCGAACAATGGCTGGTTTAACGGGCAACTCAGACAACTGACAAGGACTTGTATTCGAGACGACTGTTACCCTGTATCATAAAGAAGCATTTCACGTGTAGTTCCCATTTGGGGCACGAGGGCTGTGTGAAGATGTGTTCTCATAGAAAAAGGCAAAATAAAATAAATGACTTGGACTGTTTCCTCAAGAACATTCTGGAGTGAAACGGGCTGGTGTTTTTCCTTCTAGGAGCACATGGTGGCGCAGAGCATGGTGACAGTGCCGGCGGGTGCCGCGCCTTCCCTGGCTGTGGAAATGTCAGCGCGGAGGAAAAGGCAAGTAGCCTCTTGGTCATACTGTGCCACCTGTTTTGGTCTCACGCGCCCTCTGAGATGTCATCATACCAGGGTCCATAGGCCCTACGTGGTGAACCTCTGGGACAGTGGATCCTCATTGCTCATGGATTCAGTATCTGTGAATTCATCTACTCTCTGCAATTTGTGTGCAGCCCCCAATCAGTACTCAGTGTGCATTTGTGGCCATTGGTGCACAAGCACATGAACAGAGTGACTCAAACTGGAATGGCCAATGTGCACATCCCCAGCCGAGGTCAAACAATGTGGCACCTGCTGTCTGGTGTTGACTCTCATACTTTAAGCAGTTTATTTAGTGCCGTGTTTCCAGCTTTAGTTTTGTGCTTGCTGTTGTGACTGTAGTGTTTAAAATGGCCCCAAGTGTGGTACTGACGTGCTGGCTGGTGTCTCTGAGCACAGATGGCTGTGATGGGCCTCACACAGAAGACGCATGTGTTAGAAACCTTTTGTTCAGGCCTGAGTTATGGTACCGTTGGCCACAAGTTCAGTGTCAATGAGTTAACAATATATATCAAGTAAGGTGTCTTTAAACGGAAGCACACGTAGGACAAGGCTATGTATAGGTCAGCTGATGGAAATGTCAGGGCTCATAGGAACCTGGCGTTGCATTTCCTCCAGGGGCAATGATTCAGTATGTCCCTATTCAGTGTGCACCAGAACTTCATAGAACGTAACTACTGAGCGTAATGAGAATCGGCGGCATAAAGGACAATGGCCCACACCGGCCATCACTTCATGAGTCGGGATAGGCCAGGTGATGGCTACATCTCAATAACTTAGGATGACACACGTTTAGTCTCCAATCACAGTTCATGTTCATCCTGGGTATTAGGGGCTCCTCTGCACACTTCCTTCCCTCTGGGGCACAGGCTGACAGATGCCCCAGTGACCGAACAGTCCTTGTCATAGTGGCAGCAGTGCGACACGTGCCTCACAAGACTTTCTTCCAGAAGGGACAGCATTTCTGCTCATATTTCATTGGCCAAAGTCAGTCCCACAGTCACACTGAATTTCAGAGGGCAGCTGAGTGCAATCCTACCGTGTGTCCAGGCGGCGAGCAGGAAATACTGGGGAAATAGCACTAATGACTGTCACATTCATTATGCGCCACCAGCTCCAGGGGCCATTAGTTGAAAGTGCACCGTTATTTCACACACCAATGAGAAGGAAAAGAGCTGCTAACTGAACTACGCTGTGCGATTCGTGATAAGGCTCATCCTGAATTCGGGGGGTTAAAATATAAAAATGCTGAAACTTATAATTGAGGAAATTTGGTAGATGCTGAAGGAAAACTCACTCTCATACTTGGGTGTGAAAGTAATACAAAGGGTCACAACGTATGTTCATGGCGGCTGTGAAAGTCTTAGGGAGCGTGCGGTGTGATACTTACTGCGCCTAGCAGTGATTGTCGATTAGAGCAAATTCATTGGCAGGTTATTATTTTATCTTTTTATTTTGAAATAACTGCAGATTTGAAATTAGTTGCAAAATATGTACAGGGAGGTCCTCTGTGCTCTTCCCCCAGTTCCCCTGAATGGTGACATCTTATGTAACTGTGTGACAACGTTATAGCAATCCCCAGAGCTCGCCCAGCTCGCACCAAGCTCATTGGTGTGTGTGCATTTCTAGCAAATTATTAATGTGTGGATTCGTGCAAGCACCACCTCAATCGACATACAGACCATTGGTGTGTTTTATGTGATAATAACAATACTTTTTATACACGTAAGCCTCGTAAGCTCAGTGTTCAAGTAAATGACTCATCTAGAACAGTTAGCCGCCTGTTTGCAACTTAAAATAAAGTCAGTGGGCACGTTGTTGAAAACCTTTTTCCTTAAATACTTCGGACCAACTTGAGTGAGTAGGGTTGTCTAAACTAGGAGTTCTCTGACTTGAAAGTAACTTGTCAGAGATTTTGTAGAAGAGCTAGAGAGGCCTGTTAATTTTAGGAAGAGGTGTAAAAAGTGGTGGGGAGACTGAGGAAGGAAAATAAAGAACACGTGTGATTTTTCCCATCAGATGCTTCATCCCTTTAGGCATCATCTTCAGGGGAAAGAGACCATTATGCACATCTGTGACTTGAAAATGTGCCCTGTCTCCCACTGTCTCCTGAAATTGCCTGGAGACTCTAAAACGGTGCCCAGAATTGCAGCCCCCTTCGGTGACAGTTGTCACCGAGCTGCTGCCTGCCCTCTGCTACGCCCTGACCCAAGCTCCCTTGCATAGTGTCTTGTCTGTTTGGACGATGGCCTCACGCGGCAGGAGTTCTTTGCCCCGTTTCATAGATAGTAAACTGTGCGCGCTACCCAGGTCGCCCTCTGTCACGCAACCAGCAAGGGGCGAGCAGGGTCCCACACCCACCGGACACCCAGAGCTGCTGTTCTTCGGAGCTGGGTGTTGCACTGCGTCTTTGGGCTGATTTGGGGAGAAGGCCGCCTGAACCTCACACTGGGGGTTCCCAACCCTCAGTATGACACACAGGAGCCAGACCGGCACCCGTCATCTTGCTAAATGTTGGTCGCTTTACTTGGCATTTTTGGTCCTCTGTTCCCCTGAGCCTCCCCATCCCCAAGCCATCCTTCTACCGAGCGGAGTGGCCTCGGGGGTCCATGGGGGTGACTCAGAGAAACGGGGCTTGGCGCCGTGCAGGAGAAAGAACCACCACCAGAGGGCACTGCAGCACGTACGTGGTCGGTGCCCGGCAGGTGAAGGGCGGCTTCTCCGAGACTCCCGTTCTCGTCTGGCTCAGGCGTGGCCGCACGAGGACACACCGCAGTGGTTGCTGCACATTCTAGAACCTTCGGGCTCACGGCCGGCAAATCGCAGTGGCAAGTAAACGTGCCACTTTGAGGCATCACCCCCTTCTGTCTGACGGCGATGGGCAAGGCTGTGTCCCCAGAGCACAAGCGTACGCAGCGGCTCTTTGGCGCCCGCCGTCCCCGGGTTCCAACCCGGAAATGTGCTGAGTGGTGTCGGAGGGAGGGTGGCGGGTTGCTTGGCCTCTCAAGCGGTACCCTGGGCCCCGGGGGTTTTAGTTAAATGCGGGGGTTCAGGTGTCCATCGGCAGGTCGGTCAGCAAACGGGCAGCTGTTGTCAGGTGGGGCAGCCAAAGGTTTCTTCATGTGACGGGTCCCCAAGTGGAGCTGGCTTTCTGTTCCTCTGACCAGGTACAGACCCTGGTGTACGATTAAAATATAAAGTGATTGGAATATTCCGGAAAGGAACACGGGGCCTGGGTGGCGGGCCGTCCATTTCCAGTCTGCTTCATTGTTTGTCCTACTCCGCCCACGGGAAGATCTTTGGGGAAACACAGGACACAGGGTGACTGGAGCTGCCCGTGGTGGACCATTGTCCATCCGTAAAGAAGGCAATGCCACCGGGCAGGACCCCACACGTCCCATATTGGACGCGCGCTGCACTCTGGTCCGGAGTGGGGTATGAGCCTTGTGTCTGGGGCGCCACCCCCTTCCTGCGAACATCCCTGGGTGGCTCTCAGCAGACTGCGTCATGATGCTCCTGTCCCCAGCCCCCGTGGGCTCCCCCTTCCCCCGGCTACTGGCCAGCAGCACGGAACGAGCCTCCCACAGAGAGCTGCGTTTTAATAGAGGATTAAAAACTACAAAATCAGTCCATTCTTCTGCAGGTCATCTTTATCGCCTCCTCCCCGTCCGTTATACAGGGTCCAGCGGAAGTAACGCCCGGACTTGAGTTACGATTTGATTACGAAATCGTGACCACACGGGCTTAGGATTCTATAATAAAAGATTCCGGATCGGCTAGCAGCTCAGTACAAAGGGGCTTCATTTGTGCAACCGTAAACCTGTATGCTTAGGACTTTGTAATAAAATAAACTCAGGTCTGGGTGTTACTTCTGCTGGACCCTGTACGCTCTGGGTATAGTCACTGTCATAGGTTGGTGTGTACCCTTCCAGAACCTTCTCTGTGCACATGGAAACATACACACATTGATTTTGAACAGAGTTGTGTTTATCCTCTCTGTGGTGGTCCAACGTGAGTGCCCTTCCAAGTGGGGGTGCACAGGCAACTCATTCATTGAAACTGCTGACAGTTCCCCACCAGCATGGGGCTATCGCGATGTATTGATCGATTTGTATTGATGGACCGTTAGGAGGTCTCGAGGTTTGCGTGTTGATTTTTTGTTTGGTTTGGTTTGGTTTTTGCCATTGCAAACAAGGGTAGTGAGCACGTCCCCACAGATACCCTTGATGCACGGCGTGGATTTGCTCTGCGTTTTGTCTGTTACTGGGCATTACCAAAACGGCCTCCGTGTGTTTGCTGGTCAGGGATTTTGAAGAGGAAAAGTTTTAACGCCGATAAAAATGTCTACGAACCGCAGGCGTGGGGCTGGTCATCCATGGCGGTGGGCCCCGTGGTGGGCTCCCTTTGTCTGAGGGGGCAAACATTGCACATCCAGGGCTGCATCCCCCACCCCCTTGACTGCCAAAGATTCCATAGGAACCGAAGTGCGTGCAGTTCAGAAAACGGGGGTCCCTGCTCAGGAGAAGGCGTGGAGAGGCCTGGGGTGGCACTGCCCCCGCAGAGCCGGGAGCTGGGGGGCTGAGCTTGGCGGGGCGCCACCGAAGAGCAGGATAAGCATTCTTTTCAGTCAGACAGGAGAAAGGGACAGAACAAACAGCCGGGGGAGCTGGGAGTGGTGGTTACCGAGAGTGGGAACTGACGTGGGGGGGGGCAGGGACCGCTGGTATTATAATAAGCCTTTGATGGTTTTTCTAGTGCTGCCTGGTTTTGATTTTTTTAGAGCAGTTTTAGGTCCACAGCACTATCGGGCAGAAGGTATAGAGATGGCCCACACGCCACCTGTCCCCACGCAGGCACAGCCTCCCACTGTCACGTGCCCCCCAGAGTGGGGCGTTTCTTACCGTTCATGAACCCACCTGGACACGTCACCGTGGCCCATGGCCCACAGTCTGTATCCGGGCTCTTCCTGGTGCTTTACGTTCCGTCAGGTGGATGAAAGCGTGAGGACGTGTCTGTCATCGCGCCGCCCAGAGTGCTGTCACTTTCTCTACAGTCCTCTGTGCTCTGCCCCAGCCCTGATCTGACTGCAGCCCTGGCTTCCAGCCTTCGCTCTCTAACCGTCCCACACATTGTGTTGATGAAGAAGAATTTGGTGGCCTTCACCTAAGACACAAACATCTGGCTTCTGCAAAAGCAGAAAATCTGGCACCTCGGGCCGGCCCGGTGCATGGTGGCCCCGGGTGGAGCTCCCTGGAGGCGGGCTGCCCCTCCAAGCCGCCACGGCCCAGGCTCCCTCATTGCCTGACGGGCAGCGCTGCCCCCTGCTCGCCCCTCGCCCAGCCTGAGCGGGGGCGCGGGCAGGACCCACTAGCTCCAGGGACAGGCTGTCAGGTGCCAAAGCTGAGGTTGGCACCAATAGAACCCCGTTCGGTACCCCAGAACAGCTTCTTGCTAAACCGCACTGTCTTTAGAAAGCCCCAAGCGGTAGGTAATGGAAGTGGGTCAGCACTGCCTGGTGAAACCCCACTTTGGCAGGCTCAGCGTTTAGGGGGTGACTACGGAGCAGAAGGCGCGTGGCCCCTTCGTTCTGCGTCCGGGGTTTCTCCCAGAGCGACCCGGCCAGGATGGCGAGGAGGAAGGCCTCTCGTCCGAGCCGTCAGTAGGAATGACAGAGGGGTGTGCCGTGCCCCCGGGAGTCGGCCCTCTGACGTCCGCGAGGTGCTGCGCAGTCTGTGATCCATGGGCATGTCAGTTAGAGGACGATTGTCACTCTTACAGGAGGGACAGGACGCGTGGAGCCCTCCGCCGAGGTGGGCCCGGTGTTCACAGAGAGCAGGTGGGTTCCCTGTGGAGAGAGAGGGAGGGACTTGGCGTGGGGATGACAGAAGCCGATGTACACGACAGTAGTCCCACCTGTCGCGTCCCGTGTGATGACATGAGAGGGAGATGGTGCGGCCCCTGTCTGCTGGGTTGGTCCTCCGTAGAAGGACGCAGTGTCACCCGGGCACCGAGGACGTCAAAGGCTGCAGGGTGAGCGCAGAGCACCCCCCCCCCCGGCAGTGCCGCCCCACTATTCAGTGTTTTCCAAGGGGTTGTCCTCCACCAGCGGAACCTCTTAAACACTAGGATTCTGGGGCCCCTTCCTGCCCCAGCCCTGCTGAAGGGGTGTCGTGTGTGACAGTGCTCCTGTGTGCCCCCACCCCTGGTGACTCAAATATGTCACAGTCTGGGAACCTGGACATTTCTGAAGGTCTCATGTCATGTGATGCTGTATATTGTGGACAGGATACGGGAAATAGCAGCAACCCCAAGACAGGGCACAGGGTCACCGTGTCACCAAATGCTAAATGGTTTGCACCCTCAAGACATTTGAATGGCAAAGCACACGCGCACGCCTCTGGGGGGTGCCCCCTGTCTCGGCACGGCCTGCGGGGACGACTCAACTGCAAATCCCTTCTTCCCATTGGAGAAAACACGAGTGGAAAGACCTGAATTTTAATCTTCACCTTCATTTACTACGAAAGCCAAGGACAAGGGGGTCCCTTGTCAGGACGAACGTTCTGCTCGTGTGTAGGTTACTTACACACCTGAGAACACGCCACGACATTTCGGAAGAGAAAGCACACGGAGTGCTGGGAACGACTCGAGCTTCCCCGGTGTTTCCCCCTTCCCGTGTCCCTCCCTGTCAGCCCCCTGTTCTCCGAACCCCCGGGGTTCTGGGGGATAAGCATTTTGGAGGAAGGAGACCCTAGGATGCACGGAGGGGCAGTGCGTGACGTCGATGGGGGAGAAGAGGAGGCAGGTGTCCATGTGGGGCCCAGTGCACCTTCCTCCTAAGACATGAACGGGAATTAAGTGGCCACAAGGACCAACACTCATCACCCACGTGCCATCGTCCCCAGGTCCCCAAGTCCTGGTGATGCACCCAAAGCACCCTCATTCTGCTCTGTCAGCCTTGGGCTGTTCTGCTGTAAGACAAAATCGGGCGAGTGGACGTCTTTGTGCAGGTGGCAGGCGAACCTCTTTCGTGGGATCCGAGTTCTTAGACCAGCTCCAGGTTCTCACCAGACAACCCACGGAGACTGTGCACCAGTCGACGCCTGGGCTTTCGCTTTGCAGGCTCTCGGCTCCTCACTTTCGTCGTGTGTTTTGTACCTGAAACTTGAACATGCGTGTGGTAATACGGTGCTCACGTCAGGCTTGGTCCCACAGCGATGGAGAGACTTACAGAATTTGGGGGCAGAGGCTAATGCCATTTGGGAAAATGAATATGATTTGCAAGTTGGATTTTTTTAAAGCAGGTTACTTAGCCGGAGTTGCCGGAAAATGTATGTAATTAGTAGTTACAACCAGCTTAAGATGCAGTTACTTTTAATAATATGCGTATACAAGCAAAAGTCTTTTACTTAACCAATGATCACAGGTGATAATTGCTCTCGCTGGAGTATGTCACAGTGATTTTGTAAAGTACCTTGTTAACCTTCACGGCACCGTTGTGGAGTGACGACCATCCTGACCGTTTTTACAGATGAAGAAATGCCTAACGGTGGCCAAAGGACACGCTCAGTTGCAGAAGCAAGCTTGTTATAACCATCTTAAGACTTTTTATGTCATACGTGTCACATTCCTAGAAATAAAATCATTAAAGGCAGTAGAGGGGAGTTCTTCGTATCCGGTTATCATGGCTCAAACAATTGGCTTGGGGAAACTTTAAAATGCAGTAATGCGTGTGTTTGATTACTGTGTGTCATTGATTTTATCTTGATGTTTTACTGCCTTGTATTGAGCAAACGGAGTGAAACTCCAGAGGAAAGACCTGTATCTTTTTGAATGTCTGTCCACAGAGATCTCTGCCTAATTGAGGGAAAACACATAATGAAGTGTGCCCGATCTCCTTTTCTGTAATGAGTTATCACGATTCCTTACAATAGAAGATGAATGTCTCTAGGATTGGATGTGTAGACAATGGTGTGTGTAATAGGGTCTCATCAAGGACCCAGGACAAGTGTGAGCTCCCAAGAAAAAAGACATCATTGTCTAAGTCTAATTTTTCCCATTTCTCTTGCTACATTACCAAGCTGGCCAGAGAGTCATTTCCAAGTTTATGGTCTTGTACCCAAAACGGGGATTCAATACGGTGGTCACTTTGTCAATGCTAAGTGTCAGCAGGGTGTCCTGGCGAGTCAGGGCCCAAGAATGGGGGCACGCATGGGGTTAAGCCCATGGGGTCCCTCTCTGAGGGCTGGCCACCTTCCCAGGTTTGTGGTTTCGGACCTTCCCTGCAGGTGCCACGCTTCCCAGGGGCGGTTCCCCAGGGTCCTACGCCTCAGCTCCGGAGACTAGAACACGTCGGGTCTGGTTGCACCGTGCATCGTTCAGCAAATTAACCCCATGTACCAGCATGGTGCCTTGGCACGAAGTTGGCACGCAGACAGTGATGCCCACGGGTGACCACGTCTCTGTCGCTTCCTGTTCCTTGACCCACAGCGTCCCACGCGTTCACTCAGATGCTGCCGATGGGCACCCACTCGGGCCAGCACGCTGTCCTGCCGCCTCACGCCTCTGAGTTTAGGCTTGTGTTAGCGCTCGCTTGAACCAACCATTCCATAGCGTCTTGGAGCACCCACTGCCAGGAGGTGTGTAGACACTAAAGATGCCCAGATGCAGATGGCTCTGCTCTCATCCCACGGAGCTCAAAATCTAGCACGTTTCCATGTTTCACTTTTGCAGATTTGAAATGTATGAAAACAAAAATGGTGCACGCACACTTTAAAAGGTCACATTCTAAAAGTACATGAAGTGCAGGAGCCTTCTATAACCTTCTAGACGTGTGTAAGCACGAGGCTGTCCAGAAAAAGCATCCAGTGTCCACGTAACGAGAACGGCTACGTGGCTGGGTACTTTCCGGACGGCCCTCCAATGTCTATGCATACGAGGCCGGACAATGCATTTCGTGAACCCGTCCTAGAGAAAGGGCTGCACACCTCACTGCTGAGTGTCACTGCGGTCCCCTTCGAAGTCCTCCCCTTGGGGAGCTGTGCACCGACGCCAGCGCCTAGTCCACCCTTCAGAGCAGTTTTGGAGCTCTTCCTGGAACGGCCATCAGAGCCGTCGTGCTCAAAATCTGACAATTAAGTTTGCAAACTTGCCACCGTGCACTTACGTTGGCAGCACTGGACAAACAACTCTGTAAGTGACCTCGCCAAGGTCACCTGACCAAGTTGCAGCTAGCAGAGGGGGGCGTGGTGCCCTGGGAGGGGGCACTGCTGGAGGTTCAAAGTGAGGTGAGGGCTGAGACCGGTCCTGAGATTTAGTCACCTGGAGGTCACAGGGGGCTTGGAGGAGAGCCAGGCAGTGAAAGCCATTGGAGGAATGTCATCGGAAATGGGAGGTGGGACATTGGACCATGCTGCTCAGATGTCTGTGGCCACGAGTTAGGTTGTGCAGCCTAACACGGGAGACGGAGCAGGGGTTGGGCGGGTGGCAGGGTCAGGAGACAGTTCGGTGTCTCACATCGTCTCATCATCATCGCGCAACTTCCATACCAACACGGACCCAGGTATTAAGTCTCACACTGGGAACCCCTCTACGAACTCCAAACCGGATCAAATGATTCATCCAACACAAGGACAATAGCACTAGAGCTGGTCCCTCAGCAGCGTTGTGACAGGGGAGGTGTTCCTGACACCGAGTGGTTGACATTACGTGTGTGTTTGTACGTTTGAATTCGGTGTCTAGTCGGGTTGGAACTTAGAGCCCGTCTGGGGGCTGCGCGGGCCTGACCCACTGAGTCGGGGGATGGGTTCCGCAGCTCCGTCCTAACCGCGCGTGAGTGAGCTCCTGGGGTCCCTGCCTCCAGCTTCTCCTCTCTCACCTGTCCTTCGTGCTGCGGCCACATGGCCCTGCCCGGCCCCGCACTGACTACGTCACTGCCCACATTGCTGAGAAGTGCTCAGCTGCCCAAACAAGTCCTCATGTCCAGGTGGGCATCCGGGCTGCCCTCTCTGGTCCCGACCTACCTTTCCATGGAATGGGGTGGCACTGTGAAAGTGCCTCCAGTAGTGCCGGCCTGTGTTTCAAAACCACACATTCCCTCCCATGAGTCCTCGTCCCCAACCCGAGGTGCCGGCCACCCCTGACTGACTTCTTTTCCCGCGAAGGCTCAGGGTGTGTCCTCCAGGCCCTCAGCTCCTGGGGGTCCTTCTCTGGGGCGTCCTTGGATGCTGGTCTCCACGAGCCACGTCCTGTCTGCTTCTTGAGCTGCCGTCTCTGCAGGCTGTGTTCGGGGTCCCCTGCGGCCGGTGTGGTTCTGTCCTCCCTCCCCCCGGCACCCACATGGCCTCGCCCACACCCTGCACACAGGGCAGCATTCACAGGGGCATGGCACTCGCTGAACCCCTCCGTGTGCCCAGTGCTGTGCCCAGAGCCCCTGTGCGTTATGTAATGAACCTTCAGTGTCAGGAGAAGGTGCTTTTTCAAGAAATGCCGCTGTTGCTTTAAGTGGAGGAGAGCCTTGCCCAAGGTCAAACACTTGGCGGACGGCAGAGCAGCTACCGAATCGGGGTGGGGTGTTCTTTATCGACCGTGCTGTACTGTCAGCTGACCGACCTTCTGACTGAATGAGTGAGTGAATGAATGAATGAATCGTATAAAGAGTGCCCGACACTCAGTCTTCCTAGGAAACAACAAAAGACGCGCCTTCTGACAGGGAGCCGCTCCCTGGCACGTTTTGTTGGCACGACGGTGGCGCTGCGGTGGCCGGAGGCTCTGCTGAAATGTCACCGAGTCCTCACTCTAACCCAGGTGTTCTGTCGAATAAGAAGCTATTTACGAGCCGTTTCTTTACCTCTCAGAGCACCTTCAGTTTGAAAGAATCAATAGCCTAAAAATAAGTTTCTACCAAGACTTCTTTAAAAGTCAATGTTATTTCGAGCAGGGCCGCCGTCCGGTCCGGTATCTGAGCGGGCGGCCAAGTGCTCCTTCCGGGCGTCCTTCGTGCAGACTCCAAGCCAGCCGCCACGTCAATGCGTAAAGCCTCAGGCCGACTCCTGCAACGCACCGGGGTCCCTGCCCCGGTCAGAGCGCGGCGAGTGAGCCGAAGTCAATGCCAAGTGCAGCTGCTCTGCGTGTGCCGAGGGGGCCCTGCCCTTCGTCCGCCCGCCGAGCCCGCGCCCCCGCCCTCTGCCGTCCAGTGCTGGGGCGCCCCAACGCCCCTCATGGGAGCAGGCAGGTCGCAGCTCCGCCGGCCGGCCCACCTGCCATGCCGCCAGTGGCCTTGAAGTCTCTTGTTGAGCTATCCCCAGTGTTTGCCCCCACCCCCCGTGTCACACGGTGAGGACACATGCCCAGTCTGATCTGCTTCTTACAAGCACCTGGGGAGGTAGGTGGGGGAGCAATCACTAATCACCTTTCTACAGGTCGGGAAACTGAGGCATAGGAACTGCGAGGGGCTGATCCGGGCTGCGTGCTGTTTTGTTAATTCGTGGGCTTTGAGGAGTGGCCGGGCTGGGCGTGACGCCTGGTCGGGGACTCGCCCCACCCACACAGAGCAGGGGAGTGGGAGGTCCCCAATAAGGGAGCGACACTCAGAATAGAGAGACAAAGCCCACCGGGGTTGGCACCCCGATGTTTTTACAGTGAGTTGAAGAGAATTCCCATCATTTTTGTCTTTGGGGTGCGCATCCCATGCACTGACTGCTCCAGCAACTCAGGTTGAAACCATCCCCGAAACGGCCCGGCATCGTGTGTCCTCGGAGTTCTCCAGCTGATTCCAAAGTGGAGCCGCAAGGAGACCGGCACGACGGGGGGCTTCGTGGCAGCAGCCCCCACACGGCCGAAAACTCGAGCATAATTCACTACACGCAGCTTCCCAACCTTTGATCAAAAATACAGCTGACCCTTCAACAACATGGGTTTGAATTTTGTGGGTCCACCTCTACGTGGCTATTTTTGAAAATTTCAAAATATTTTTCCCAAAAAATCTCATTTATTCTGATATGATAAGTTACATTAAATTTTGTATTGTTATTAAGTTAAATATTGTTATTTAATGTAGCTCAACATTGCATCCTTGCAGTAAACCTCAGTTGGTCCTGTGATGTGTTATCTTTTTATGTGTTCTGGCTACAATGTGCTAATGCTTTGCTTAAGATGGTTTTACCTTTGCTGGTGACTTTTTTAGAAGTTGAGATACAATTCACACACAACATTACGTTAGTTTCAGGGGTACAGCAATGACTTTTATACCCATTGTAAAATGATCACCTCAGTAAGTCTAGTTAACATCCATCACAGTACGGAGGAATGAATTTTGTTTTCTTGTGATGAGAACTTGTAAGATCTACTCGTGTTCAAGATTTTTAAATCTGTATTCATGAAAGATACAGATTTCCCTTTCTAGTAAAAACCTTCTCAGGTTTTGGTATCAGTGTGATGCTGGCTTCAGGAAGCAATTTGGAAAGTTTTCCCTCTTTTGCTGTTCTTTGGAAGATTTTGTGAAAGATGTGTTTTTCTCACTCTTTAAAAATTTGGAAGTTCAGCGGTGAGGTTAGCTGGGTCTGGGGTTTCCTTTATGGGAAAATGTCTAACAATGAATCCAATTTCTTTAATCCACAAGAATATTCAGATTTATTATTTCTTCTTGTGGGACATCTGTTAAGTTTTCATTTTTAAGAAGTTTGCTAACTTTATCTAAATCAGATATATTGGTGTAAAATGTTCATAATATTCTGTCTTTTTATGACATTTTTATTTCTCATATCTGTAATTTGAGTCCATTTTTCTCTGATAAGTCATTTCAAGGAACCAATTATTGGGTTTCTAAAAAATTACACCTGTTTTCTACTACATTACTTTTCACTCTGTGCTTATGTCCTTTCTTTTACGTTTTTTTTGTTTGTTTGTTGGTTTGTTTTTGGTGTGTGCTTGATTTGCTGGGTTTATTTTCCTAGATTCTTTAGTTGGAAGCATATCATGTATTTTTAATAATTTCCCTTTTAACATATGAAATGAAGGCTATAAATCAAGATTTGATCTGTTGTATTTTTATCAATATTTAGTTACAAGCATTTTCTTATTTTATTTACAATTCTTTTATGACTCAGGGATTATTTATTCTGAATGATATCAATTTTTTGAAAGGTGTTGAGGCTTGCTCTATAACACAGAATATGGTCCATTTGGCTAAGTATTTCTTCAGTGTTTGAAAAAACATGTGTACTGTAATTGTTGAGGGCAGAGTTTCATATATGTCAATTAGATCAGGTTGATGAATTCACATCTTATATATAGTATCCTCAGTATATTTTTGTCCCTTTCTTCTACAAACTATTGAGAGAAGTATGTTGAAATCTTCCATTATAATTTTAGATTTATCTACTTCTCTTTTAGTTTTGTAAATTTTTGCTTCATGTATTTTGAAAGTATGTTATTAGGCACACATACATTTAGAATTCTGATATTGTTCTATCATTATAAAATAGTACTCTTTATATGTGGACTTTGTGTCTTAAAGTCTACTTTGATATAGTACAGCTACATTATCTTTCTTCGGGTTATTGTTTACATGAGTTATGTTTTTCAAACTTCCCATGTATTTATATGTTAAATGTGACTCTTGTAAGCAGCATAAAGTTATTTTTTTTAAAAATTCAATCTGGCAAACATGGTCCTTTAATTGAACTTTTTTATTTATTAACATTTAATTTAATTATTGATATATTTGGATTATATCCATCATTATATATTTATGATAACATAAACATAATCTACCTCTTTTATGTTTCTTTTATTCACCTTTTTTGTTTCCTTTTGGATTAATAAAATACTTTTATCATTTTATTTTTCTTCTCTTCTCTTGTTAATTATACAGTTTTCTACTATTTTTAAGTAACTACCCTAAAGATCACAATAAACCAAATTATTTTTATCATTTCTCCAATAGTACTAGAACTTTAGAACTCTTGAACTCCATTACTCATTCCCACTTTTATGTTAGTGGTTGTCAGGCAATACCATGTGTCTTTTTATTCTACAGTATTTTGAAACCTACAAGAAGTTGCTATAATTGCTGTGTGCAGCACTTTCCCAACCAACATGTGTGGTTACCTGTATGCTATTGGCCTTGTGTTCTTTTCAATTCTGTGGCTCTCTCCGAGATCACTTTCTTCCTGCCTGAAGAAGTCTTTTTAATACTGCTGTATATTCTTTGGCAATAAGTATTCTCAGCTTTTATTTGTTTGAAAATGTTCTTAATTTATCTTTGAAGATTTTTTTTTTTTGAATTTTTTGCTGCATTTTAAATTCCAGGTTGGCAGTATTTTCTTGCAGAACATTAAGGACGTTTTCCCTTTGGCCCTGGAATCCATAGTTTCTGTTGACAACTCAGCTGTTAGTTTTTCTGTTGGTCTTCTGAGAAAAGTTTGTTTCTCTGCCTCAACTACTTGAGTGATTTTCTCTGTATCGTTGATACTTAGTGTTACCGTGATGCACCTGATAGGTTTCTTTGCATTTACAGAGAGCATCTTGCAGATGGAATTTGATGTATTTCATCAGTTTTAGGAAAGTCTCTGCCATCATGAGTTCAAATACCGCTCTGTCCCGTTCTTTTTCTCTTCTCCTTCTGGACCACCAGTTATACACGTGTCAGATAGGTGTGACCCACGTTCTAAATGCTTCTTCCTGCTGTATTTCCTCCTCTCTCCCTTTCCTTGCTTCAGTGTGGGTCTTTCCATTGCTCTGTCTTTTAGTACAGGTCAACAATCCTGTGTTCTGCCATGTTAAATCCCATTAATGAGTTCCTAATCTCAAACATTATTGATTTCAGTTGGAGAATATTCATGTATTTAATTTTTTAAATAGAAAATGGTTCTATGTTAAAATTCTCTATCTTTTCATGTCTATTATGCATTTTTATAATTATCAGGAACATGTTAGTGATGGTTATTTTATAGTTTGTCAGCCAGTTTCAATATGCGAATCCTTGTGGGTATGTTTCTATAGTTCAGGTGTTTTTTCCCGCTTGCTGTTGGGTCATGTGATTCTGTCTTTTGGTTCACCTGGCGATTCGTTCATTTAGAGTGCCCAAGTGCATTTGTTTTCCTCTGGGCAGACCTTAACCCTTTCCTCTGTGAAGCAGTGGCTGGCCGCCCCCATGAGATCAGGGTCCGATGAGCTGGGACGGATGTCGCCTTCAGAAGTCTCATCACTGATTCATCTCTGACTCTCCAGGGAGTTTCTGCTAAGATCCACGTTTATTCTGCAAGACCTCTCTTTCTGGAAGGTCCTGCCTGCAAATCTTTGTCTCTTGAGACTGTGCTTTTCAGAGGTTTCCACAGAAATTTTGAGCTTGCATTCTGCAGAGCCCCAGAATTCAGCTGATAGTGAAAGGAAGCAGGTCTGCGGTCTGAGGGCTCCCGACATCCCCCAGGACTCTGCTGGGGCTTTTCCCACTTAGTTCTTCACTGAGCTTTCCAATATACTCAGCCCCATGTCCACACTTAGTACTGGAAGATGTCCCCAGAGTAGCAGGATCCAGTGACAGCCAGCTTCCCTCTCTAAAATCCTTTCTTCTCTGGAATCCTAGGCCCTCTAGCGCTTATTGCCTCGCCAGCTCGCTGCTGCTTCCAAACAGGTGATGTGGTGGGCATGAGAATGAGCCTCACAGACTCCCAGGTCCTGGGGGCCCACGTGACCGAGGTGCCCAGCTGCTGTGCTCCGAGATCTGTCACTGCCTTTGTGCGGAGGCCACACCTCCTGTGGGTGTCTCTCAGCCAGTGACTGAGGGTGCCATGGAGACTAACGCAGACCCAATCCTGGGAGACCCAGCACCCCTCTACCGGTTGGCTGTGGCTTAAGGGCTCCCTGCGGGCTTTGCCCAGGTGTCCTCAGACTGTCCCCCACCCTAGGGCATCTCCTCCTCTTTTCTCTGTCCCTCGCCAGCAGCCTGCCATCATGCTCTCCCTGCCTTTCCCAGCTCCCTCTCGATGCTCTCTCACCAGGCACTTTTTCCAAACCGAGTCATTGCACGTTCAGTCTCATCCTGAGGACCTGTGTTCCCACGGGCTGTTTCTCTATTTTATCTACTGTCGCAGCTGCTCTAGGTGGGAGCACGGCTCAGCCAGCAGGTCCCCAAGCCTGTTTGGAAGCGAATGTCCGAATAATATTTTGAACTATTAATCTACGTCTGCTTCCCAGTATGTTTCTACCCCCACCGAACGTGTTGCCTCTAGGATAGGGTTGATGTGTTTGGCTTAGCCGAAATTCAGAAGGTGAGGGTTACATATCCGTCAGATTAGAAAAGGACTTACGGACCCAATTGTTTTGCTCTTTGAGAAGAAAACTAAAACTTTGCCTGGGTACCAGCTGGGGAGGGTCAGAGGGCAAACCAACGAGTTAGATCCAGCTCGTCCAACGTGTGGCCCAGGAGCCGCGTGCGGCCCAGGACGGTTCTGAATGTGGCCCAACACCAATCCGTAAACATTCTTCATGACATTATAAAAATTATACGTGGACTTTTTTAGCCCATCAGCTACCGTTAGTCTGAGTGCGTTTTATGTGTGGCCCAAGATAATTCTTCTTCCATTGTGGCCCAGGGACCCTGAAAGTTTGGATACCCCTGAGATAGGTGCTAGTGTGGGAGTCAGGAGAGGGCTTATGTCATGCCCCCCTCCCCACCTGAGGAGTCTGTTAAGTACCCCCAAAGAGGAGGGATGATAAAACCACTAAATAAGTCCGGGTGTCTTAGGGCAGAGCAGGCCTGAGCCCCTGGGCCTGGCTGGGCCCTGAGAGAGCCCCAGGCCCCAGCAGGGTGAGTGTCATGGGGTGGGGACTGGGGGCTCTAGGCAGAGCAGTGTTGAGAAAGTCCCATGGTGGGGGGGTTAAGCAGCCCCAGAGCACTGGGCAAGGGCACCTGAAATCTTCCTGTGAAAGGGCAGAGTTATCAGTAAAACACAGGCCGCCTTGTACTTGTGTCTGCTCCACCTGACAGCCCGACCGCCAGGGGCTTGTGGAAGGCGGCCGGGATGGCAGCTTCCGGAGCTGGTGTGGGCGTGGGGTGGGAGGTGGGGGAGAGGGTGAGAACGCCATGCAGGGCACAGAGGCTTGCCCGCTCTGTGTCAGAGCGGCGAGCAGTGGGGGTGCCTGGGGCCCCAGGCGTGAGGCGGGGACGTGAGCCGCCTAACGCTGGGGATGAGTTTCCGGCTGGTGTTTTGAAGTGTTTGATAAAGGTTCTTATCGCTCCCTTTTCCCTAATTAAATAATTACTGCATTATCGCCGCTCTCATTATGTTAACTCAGCTCCTGCCTCACACATTTTGTGAGGATCCTTTGTGGATCCTCAGCTTCTCTGAGGGGAGCGCAGGGCCTGCTGCGGGCCGGGAAGCCGAAGTCCTCGGTGACCTTCGGACGTGCTGTGGCCACTTGGAGGCCACGGGATCCAAAGGCCCAGGAATGACTGGTCAAATGCCACATGCCCTGTGTCGTCAAGCTCCCGAGAGCAGCAGATGCCCCCGAGACTGAGTAGTTAGGCTGCTTCTAACTCTGGGCAGCAGGAAAGGAGCGGGGCCTGGAAAATTCCAGCCTGACCTTAGAAGCAAGGCTCCCTCCCTCCTGTGCTGCAGGGGGAGGGTGCAGCCCCTTGACAGGTGCGTGAGGACTCAGGCCCATCGGCAGGCATGGGAGGCTGGGGGAGGCTCTTCAGGACCCGACAGGCCCAATGCTGGTTGGGCCTGGCAGCCTGCCTGTGGCAGCGGTCCTGGACATTCAGGGGCTGCAGGTACCCAGGGACGTTTTCCTGGAGGGTGGGACCAAGGGGCAGTGCCTACGCCTCCTGCTTGGTCAGCAGGGGAGGTGGCAGCCGGGCTATACAGAGCACGGGGTCGAGGGGATGTCGGGAGCAGCTCCCGGGGAGGCCCCGCTACGTCATGGGCGCTGTCCATGGTCCAGGGCAGCGGTTCCCAACCTGTGGGACCCCCTTTGGGGGTCGAACTACCCTCTCACAGGGGTCACCTAAGACCAGCGGAAAGCACCTATCAGATATTTACATGACGATTCATAACAGCAGCAACATGACAGCTATGACGCAGCAACGAGAATAATGTCATGGGGGTCCCCCGACACGAGGAGCCGTGTTAGAGGGCCGCGGCGTGAGGAAGGCTGAGACCCACTGCTCTAGGGGCTCAGTCTTCCCGTGTCACCCCCTTGTCCCTGTGGGCCTGGGGGCTGTGCATTCAGGACTGAGCTCAGGATGTGGGCTTGTCCCGGCTCCGTCACTCGGCACCGATGGAACTCTGAAGAAAGTTCTTGATGGCAGCGAGCCCGTTCCCTGTCTGTAGCATGGAGCTGCTCTCTGACGTGAGAGTCAGCACTCGGTCCAGTCGGAGTCCCGTCGTCGTTCGCTCTTCTGGAGGTCCCCCCTCCCCCCGTGTCTGCTCCTGTCCCCTCAGACAAGGGCCCCGGGCGTGATGGGGGGCTCTGGCAAGAGTGGAATGCCCTCGGGTTCCCTCACACCTTTCTCCTGGGGTGCTGATGGGGGGAGCCAGCGGGACCCCCTTCGTCTCTGCTCCGCGGTCACTGGGATAGGACGGTCACTGTGAACGGGAGGACATCCCGTCCAGAGGGTGGTGGCCCTCAGAGCAGCACTCCGCCCCGGCTCTGCACCTCGCGCCCTGCCTCCCCACTCCCACCCCCCCACTTCCCCACCCCACCCCACCCCGCCAGGACTCTCAGGCCCCCTCCACACCTCCGCCCTACACCCCCACGTCCCAGTGTGGTAACTCCTCCCTCGACATCATTGCTTCCAGGCAGCCTCCCTCACGGACCCCCGCCTCGTCCACGTCATGAGCCCCTTTTCTGTGGCCGTAGTCTAGCCCCTCCCCCCCACTTGGCTTCTTTCACTCAGCGCGTCAGCAGGTTCCTCTGTCCTGCAGCACGCAGCCATGTCCACTGTGCGGGCAGAACACGTTTCCTTAGCCATCTGGTAATGGGCCTCGGGGTGTCCCACCTTTTCGCTACTGTGGATGCGCTACTGTGACCCCTCGGGTGTACATGTGTGTCGGAACCCCTATTTCAATTCTTTTGGGCATATACGAGGTCTGACGATTAAGTTTGCAAACTCGTCCTAGAAAAAGTGCTCCACACCTCACTGCTGAATGTCACTACGGTCACCTTCACAGTCCTCCCATGGGAAGCTGTGCACCAACGCCAGTGCCTAGTCCACCCTTCAAATCATCGGAGCTTGATGTCCTGAATGTCATCGATATTCCTTTCAATGTTTCCTTTCTCTTTGGGTGAAGAAGAAATCCACTGGGGGCCAGATCAGGTGAGCAGGGAGGGTGTCCCCGTACAGTAATTTGTTTCCTGGCCAAAAGCCCCCTCCCAGGCAGCGCCGTGTGAGCTGGTGCGTCGTCGTGATGCCAGAGCCGTGAGGTGCTGGAGAAAAGTTCAGGTCGTTTTCGTCTTTTTCACGCAGCCTTTTCAGCACTTCCAAATAGTAAACCGGGTTGACTGTTTGTCCAGTTGGTACAAATTCATAATGAATAATCCCTCTGATGTAAAAAAAAAAATTAACATCGTTTTGACTCTCGATTTGGACCGATGGAACGTTTTTGGTCGTGGAGAATTGCCTGACTGCCATTGTGCACTTGGACGCTTTGTTTCAGGGTCGTATTGGGACACCCATGTGTCATCACCAGTGATAACACGGCCCCAAACATCGTCTTGCCTCTCTGAAAGGTCTTAGTAAACTTCGACTCTGTTTTGCTTTTGTTCATCGGTGGCTCCTCTGGGACCGGTTTTGCACCCACCTTTCTCGTGCCAAGGTTTTCAGTGAAGGTTTTTCTAACTGTTTCTGTATCGATGTTTACTTGGTCTGCTCTGCTTCTCACAGTCAGCCGATGATTTTGACACAATTCGACAGATTTTTGCAATGTTTTCCTCAGTTCTGCTAGTTACTGGCCGCCCTCTCTTCATCACTGATGCTTTCTCTCCACATTTTCTTCATGGCATTATCCCTGTGAACTTGGACTAACATGTCCCTGACTTCACTTTCACTCTTGCCAAGTTTAACAAGAAATTTAATGTTTGTTTGTTGCTCTAATTCAAGCTCCGATATTCTCAGAATGGCACACAAAAACACGCACCAACGTTCCCTGGAGGTGTAGTGGCTGGGTTTCGGCACTCTCAATGCCATCGGCCTGGGTTCGATTCCCAACCAGGGAACCACCAAACAAACAAACAAACAAACAAACAAAAATCCCGCAACAACAATAACGAACACCACTCAGCAAGACTCCGCCACGTGTGGACATGAACACGGCTGAGACACAGATACACCAAGGTCATGACACCGAGTTGTGTGTACAGCGCTGCCAACCTAAGTGCGCGGTGGCAAGTTCACGGACTTAATTGTCACTCCTTGCATACCTCGGAGCAGCATTACCGGGTCAGAAGGGGATTGTACTTTCTGAGGACTCGCAGACTGTTTGCACAGCAGCTACGCTGTTCACATTCCTTCCAGTGATGGATGAAGGTTCTGGTTCCCCCCCACCCTCGCCAGCACTTGTTATCTCCCCCACCCCCTAATGTGTGTAAACTGGCTGGCAGGGCACGAGTTTGTCTTCACGGCGGTCCCCCCAGGTCCCAGGACGCCGTCGGGCAGTAGCAGGACCTTGGGAAGAATCTGCCTGTGGAACCAACATTGTTCCCCTCACTTGGCCCAAGAAAGGCCACCGCATGCTCCATCCGACTCTGAGTTTCTGTGGGTGGCTCTGAGGACGGCCCTCCTCCTCCACCTTTTCTGTGGGATTCCGGAAGCCCACCTGGTTCCCGCGCAAGGAGAGCACTTCCAGGGTCAGCAGCCCTGGATGTCGCCTCCGTCCGGGGCCCTGGGCTGCAGTCGCCATGCAGGCAGCCCCCTGCTGGACACGAAGTCAGAACCCTGGGAAGGGTCCCGGGCCTCCCAGAGGCCGCTGCCTGCGGAAGACCTGGCCCAGGGCGCACCGAGGACACCCGGGTGCTCCTTGCTCCTCCCACGTCTGTCACGGCCGCCCGACACGTGCCCGTCAGCGTCACTCAGGCTCCCTGGGCTCCTCCTCCTCCTCCCACGCGGCTCAGAGCCACGTCGGGCCTTCAGAGCTTCTCTCTCCTGCCCAATCGCCCGGGGCAGCCTGCGTATCGATAGCTGTTTCCGTAGAAACCTGGAGCATGACCCGGTTCTGTGTTTTGTTTTCATTCCTGCCTTCGGGCCAGCCCTCACCGGGAAACCCTCTTGGCAAACACCGGCCACGTTCCTGCGCGTGCTGCCCCAGCGTGGGGCCTGTCGGGTCTCAGACAGGGCAGGGGTGCGGGCGCTGGGGTGCGAGCAGTAGTAACTGACAAGAGGGGACTTGGCGGCGCGGGTGTGGGCAGCTCACACACAAAGGCGAAGCCAGAGGCTCTGGCCTCAGGGGTGCAGCTGGGCGAACTGGGCAGCGGGTGTGTGTGGGTCGGGGCGGGGTCCATCTGCCCTGCAGGTGACCGCAGCAGGTGGGGGGAAGTGGCCGCTCTTACCCCGTGAAGGCTGTCGGAGCCGGAGGCGGCAGCTGCCCCTTGCGCTCTCTGTCCCATGCCCAGCCCGGTCCCCCGACTGCTGGCCCTGAACCACCCCCAGCTTCTCTACCGGCGCCCCGTTCCGTCACAGCCCCCTCTGGCAGTGCCGTACCTGCTTCCGGGGGCGCTGCGGGAGGCACGGCTCTTCTCTGACCACCGGCTCCCCCTGGGGACGGTCCTTCCTCAGTCCCCCCCCCCACCTGTGTGGTTAGGCAAAGTCTCATCCTCTAACAAAACCCTAAATCCACGACTCTCCGTGGGGTCTGCTCCCGGATTAAACCTGAACCGAGAACTCCCAGACGCTACTGTTGAGACCAGCCGTGGACGGCACCGGTGTTGGCTGATGGGACTGACCTGGAGCCCAGCGAGGCCAAGGCCCCACGGAGGCCCCCGGGACGTTAGCACGCGGGTTGCCTGGCTCCCGGGGGCAGTCCTCACAGCGCGCAGGGTGCGGACCGGCGACGTTACGGGAGACCAGACGTGGCACTCTCCCGCTCAGGGGCTGAGCGTACAGGGTTTGGGACGCGTGTCAGCGTGCCACCTGCCCCGTGGCTCCCGACAGCGCCGGCCCCCTGCGGTGCTGGGTCCCTCTGAGGGATGTGGGCCGGGGGGTGGGCTGGCGGGCTGCAGCCGTGCTCTGCCGGAAGCTCCTGTTCTTTTCAGGGGCAACGAGTCCTTTTGTAACTTTTTATTGGATAGCATTTCAAACGTAGACGAAAGTTGCAGAGAATCGTACCAAAATTCCCAGTGTCCCTCTACCAAGATTCACCAATGGTTGCCGTTCTGTCCCCATTTTTTTTTCTGAGCCCTGTACACCCGGGTTTGCACCTCTTTCTCTGTATTGCGCCCGTGTACACATGCATGCGTGTGCGTCTACATAGACACGTGCCGTATCCACGTAAGCACGCGGAGCCCATCATGGCCACTCG
The DNA here is from genome assembly GCA_004026885.1 of Lyroderma lyra. Classification (NCBI taxonomy): domain Eukaryota; kingdom Metazoa; phylum Chordata; class Mammalia; order Chiroptera; family Megadermatidae; genus Lyroderma; species Lyroderma lyra. Next base: position 55,520 of record PVJL010005863.1, read on the forward strand.
GCGCCCAGCCTGGCCCCACGGGACGCACCCTGTTTTCCAGCACACGGGTCTGTAAGCCCTTCTCCACGAGCTGATGCCTGGCCCTGGCCTCATTGCCCCCCAGCTCTCTGCCAGCTGTCAGTCTCACCTGCGTGTGCCGCGTCTCTCTCTCTCTCGGCTGAGGGGGGCACCATGCTCAGCCCCCTCTTTGCTGCATCTGCCCCGCGGGCCTGTCATCCGGTGTTTGGGTGTCCCCTTCCACACGGGGCCCTGGCTGGCACCCCCACAGACAAGCAGCTCTTCTGAATGTCTTCTCCCAGGGGGTGTTCTCCTGCCCTGCCCATTGCCCAGCACCTCCAAACGGTTGCCACGTGCCTTTTATTCTGTTTTGCGTGTAGCCATTGTCTTCGTGTGCTCAGGCTGCCAGAGCAAAACACCACAGACTGGGGGGCAGGGTATACCGTGGTCTCCATTTATTTCCCACAATTCTGGAGGCTGAGAAGTCCAAGGTCAAGGTGTTGGCGAGGTAGGTTTCATTCTGAGGTCCCTTCTCTTGGCTTGTGGGCAGCCGCCACCTTGCTGGGGCTCACGTGACCTCTTCCTTGTGTGCAAGGACAGAGGATGTACTGCAGTCCCCTCTTCTTCTTGTAGGGCCCCCAATCCCCTCATGGAGGCTCATCTAAACCCAATCACCTCCCAAAAGTGTCACCTCTAAATATCATCACTCAGGGGGTTAGGGCTTCCACACGTGGTCTTTGGGGGACATACACGTTCAGTTCATAACAGCTCTTTGGACAAGCAGGGACGTTTCAGGCCAGTGACCCTGTCCTGGACAGACGTGTCAGTCTCTGTTTAGTTTTTATTTAACACTCTAACTCTGTATTCAAATCTTACTGCTCTGTGTCTTAACTCCTGGCCACGTGCACCGCCGGGCAATGCGTTTGGTGGGATAGATTCGAAAACGGCCTAATGTGAGACTGCGGGGCAAGAGCGGAAGCAATTCTGGGTTGTGGAAAACAGAACGAACTCATTTCTTTCAGCGTCTTGCTGTGCCCTTGGGCCTTGGTATTTACACTTTTTGTCGGTGTGTGGTGTCTCTGGGAGAAGAGCGTCGTTAGCAACGCCACATCATCAGTGGCCTTGTACGTGATTGTTTCCTGTGAGTCTAAAAAACTGGACATTCCCGTAGCTGTGCGTTCCTTTTAGTTTGTTTTCCCTGATTTATAGAAGCCCAAAATACTGCTTTTTGCAAAATTGGGGAAATAGCATGAAAGGGCTATAGATCGTCAGTTGTGTCGTTGAGGGGCGGCTGCAGACATTCCCTCGCAGTTCCCGGTGCGCTTGGAGGAGGCACGGCCGCGCGCGTTCACAGAGCACGCGGGTTATTCCCAAGCCCCCATGGGCCACGAGCTGCTGACCGCGAGGGCGGAAAGGGCCTTCACGCGCATTTTGTCTCATCTCCCAGTTCTGTGTCTGGGTAAACGGAGGCCAGGAGGGCAGGGCTCCTCGCTTCTTGTCTGTGTGTCACAAACTGTGTTGTTTCTGTGCCGTCTCCTCAATGTTACCATAGTCATAGATCGGGGCAGTCGTTTTTCATAATAACCAAGTGCCTTACTATTACTACTAAAGTGAAAACATTTGCCCGTGTACTGTCCCCAGTTCTAGCAGGCAGCCCGCCTTGTCCCTGTCACCAGCAACCTATGGGCACCGTGTTACAGAGCAGCAGTGGCTCTATACCTATCTGGGTCTCTTCGATGGATGTCGTCATCAATTCCAAACCATGAGCTCAGTTGAGAAAACCGTATAGTCCTCTGATTCTCGTTTTTCAACTTTTTCCTTTAAATAACTTAAAATGTCTAGAAGAGTTGCAAGGATAGCAGCTGGCTTCCTGTGTGTTGACACCTCATGGGACCATGGTACATTTGTCAAAACTTGGGAATTAGCGTGATTCACTTCTATTAATGGAACCTCTGACTTACCTGTGAGTATTGCATTCCCAGATCTTCCACTCGTGTCCACCTTCTGTCCCAGCATCTAATCCAGGAGCCCACCTGGCATTTAGGCCTCATGTCTCCTTAGCCTGTCCCAACCTATGTCACTGCCTCAGCCTTTCCTTGACTCCCACGATCTGGACACTTCTGAACAGTAATAGTCTGTTATGCTGTAGCATGCCCTTCGATTCGTGTTCCTCCAACATCTCCTCATTATAGGGTGAGGTGATAGATTTTGGGGATGAATAGCACAGAGGTGATGTGACCCACCCACGTCTTATTAAGGAGCACTTGAGACCACATGACTCATTGCTGGTAACTTAGCTGTGGTGGCGTCTGTCAGCTGGCTGTGTCCACTCCGCAGTCACCACGTTTCTTTGTCCACACTGTATTCCTTCCACGGTTCTCGTTTTAGGATTGCGCTGATGCTTAACGCAGAGAGGCACCAAGGACCCATCTAACTGTCCTTGCGGTCTCCCTGGGTGATGCCAGTCTCTGAACAGCTGTAAGGCAGTGATGCACACCTGGGGATACTGGGTCCCTTCCCCAGAGCAGTGGTTCTTAAAATGTGGTCCCTGGACCAGCAGCATCAAAGTCACAGGCACCTTGTTAGAAATGCAAATTCTTAGCCCCACCAGATGAAACTACAGATTGGAGACTTTGGGGGTGGGGCCGGCACCTCAGATTTTGACCAGCTCTCCAGCACATTCCAAGCTCACTGTGGAGAAGCATTGTCTGATGTAGTAGGTCTGGGGTGTGGCCTACGTGCTGGGAGGTTTTTAAAGCTGCCCCGCGATTCCAGGGTGCAGCCAGGAGTGAGGATTTCGGCTGGAGCCTTGTGCGCATTTCAGGGCTCGTGTCAAGCCAACTGGCCTCCTGCGGCTGCCTTCGTCTGAATTGGGGCGCATTCTGTTGTTGATGGCAGATTTTTCTTCATCTCGCTAATCTGTATTATAAGACAGTAGAAATGTAATTGCCCAGTTAGCTTATGTTTTACGTGAAAAATGGCTGGTTTGAATCAGACAAAAGAGAAGACATCTTTCAAAGGGTAATGACCCCCGTTTAGTCGAATGAGAGCCTTCCTGGTTCATTGGCAGAAGAGGGAATAGTTCACTGCTCTTACATGGGTTTTCTTCAGGGGATCGTCCCTCCTCCAGAGGAACCCTTCTAAGCGGCAGCTGGTGGGTACCTGGCAGCAGGCAGCAGGCCTCAGGCTGTCTGGATTTCAGGTCGCTAGGTTCACGGTATGACTGAGAATTGGCTGTGCACAGCTTCGCTGGCAGATCTGGGATTCAAAGTCGAAACTCTAGGGCAGAGACATCCCGCAGTTTGCAAACCACGGGGCCACTGGCCTGTGACACTTGTGATGTCCTCCTTGCTGGTCTGAGGCAGGCTTTCTCAGCCTCAACCCTGCTGACATTTGGAACAGGAAACTTCTCGATGGTAGGGGCCGTCCTGTGCCTCGTAAGATGTTTAGCTGTACCCCTGGGCTCAGCCCACCGGATACCATAGCATGTCCACCCAGTGTGACAACCACACATGTCTCCAGACATTGCCCAGTGTCCCCTGGGGGGCAGGGAGGGCCACATGGTCTCAGGAATGAACCACTGGGACCTTAACCAAACCCCAGCCTGGCAGGGTCGGCTGCCCTGCATGTAAGTCCTTCCGCTTCCCGGCCTTCGCCCCACTGGACCTGCAGGCTCTGTCCTCCGAGGGACCCCCAGTGCCCATCTCCAAGGCCACCTGGCCCAGACTTTGCGTCCCTGCCTGTCGGGCTTCATAAGTGTTCTCAGCGGCAGCTCCAGGCGCTTCAAGCTGGTCACCTGGGACTGAGGGACAGTCAGATGGCCTCAGCAGTCTGTGGGTGGACCCTGATCCCAAGACTTCTGGAATGTGGACACTGGGGACCCGGGGATGGGAGCCTGGCGAGCCCACCGCCGTCCGTGTGTTGGTTCTTGTTTTTGTAGTTGGGCCGCGGGCGGTGTGCCTCTGCGCACTTGGCGCATTTGCACACGTGTCTGTGCTGCTCCCCAGGGGTGTATTTCTCCCCTTCAGACGAACTTTCGTGTTGCCCCTTTCTGAAGAGTGGTCGCCTTTCTTGGGCTCGGCAGGTGAGTGGAATCCAATCTTCAGTGCTCAGAGCTCCTCCAGAAAGCCTGTCCCTCTCCGTCCCGGTCTCCACTTCCCCGGCGGCTCCGAGGCTGTGGGGACGATGGCCGTGGGCCCCCACCTGCCATAGGGAGCTCGGTGTGGACAGCGCGCCTCTTCAGTGGACCGTGGCTCCTACTTCCTTCATGCGCATCAGGGGACGGTCACATGCTCTCTTCCAAACAGTTCCCATCCAGAAGGAAGGGGACCTCCCCAGTGTGCTCGCCTAGCACGTGGTCCAGGACCGCCACGTCCCTCTCCCCCCAGGAGCGCGGGGGGCAGAACATGGGGCGTTGCGGCTTTGGAAGTCTCTGGTTTTCCCCGCAGGGTGAGCCCATCCACATCCAAAGCCTTCGGGGACCGCGGGGCCGTGGGACCAGATGTCTGCAGTGGGGCGGGGGGTGCTCTGGCGGGAGCCTCCCCCAGTGGACCACACTGACCGCCGGATTGGAGTGTCTGGCTGGCGTGACACCCACGCCTTCTTTCAAAGGCAGTGCCTCGTGTCACTCAGAAAAGAAGGGAGGGGGAGTTCCCTGGTGGTGCAGTGGCTTAAGGCTTCGGCGCTGGCGCTATCAGCACTGCGGCCTGGGTTCGATTCCCAGCCAGGGAGCTACCCACATACCAAAAAAAAAAAAAAAAAAAAAATAGAAAAGAAGGGAGAAGAGGGGGCCTGGCCGTGCTGGGCCCCTCAACACCCGCCTCCATTCTCTCTTCCCCCCAGAGGTTAGGATGCATGAATGAGGGTCTACTGGGCTCTCGGTGGGATGGTCGGGCTCCTCATTTTATTTGTGGGCACGTGCAAACCGAAGGCAAAGGCAGGAAAAGAGAGTGTTGAGACCGTCTCGTCCAGGGGAAACCAGGGCGGACAAGAGGTTCTGGACTCAGAACCGCGACGAATGGACTTGTGTCCAGTGCTGACTCTGGCCCACCAGCAGTGTCTGCCTGGAAGAGAAATAGGGGGGTGCGAGGCTGAGTCCAGGGTCAATAGGACCTATGCCTCGATGGACCCGGCAGGTCTCAACAGGTCCTCAGAGGAAAATGCTAGAATATGGCAGGTGAGGCCAATACAGGAGCAACCACGGAACAAAACCAGCAAGGTGCACTTGGAAGAGAACCTGCAGAGCACCAGGGGCTTGAACTGGGTTTGGGGAGCCACGGAGGGCTTCATTTAGAGTAAGATCTTCCTCTCCACCTCATGGTTCTAGAAGGGCAGTCAGCGATGGGAGTTAGTGCAAACCAGGTCTACGATGATTCTGAATTCCCCAACGATCTACGAAGATGCAGTTCTGATTCTCCCGGGTGTCCACGTCGAGGAAGCATAAGACAGGCCTGGAGTGGACAGAGCAGGGCCTATTGGGCACAGGCAGACTGGCCCAGGGCTCAGATGGCTCAAATCTGTGTGGTCTATATCGTGTCGTACTGGACCGATGGCCACACTGGCCTGCCCTTAGTCGGATTTCATTTGTGTCCCTTGGTCCTGGGTTTCGGACCTTCTTTTTTTGTCTTAGGTGTTATTTTTATTTTCTTAAATGACTTGGATATTTTTTCTCTCATTTCCTTACCCTGTCCCCTTTGGCGGCCGTTAGCTTGTCCTCTGCACCTACGAATCTGTTTCTATGTTGTTGGTCCGTGTATTCTGTTCTTTAGATTCCACATCCAAGTGAAACCATGCGGCGTTCGGCTTTCTCTGACTTACCTCACTTAGCCAGGGCCCTCTAGGTCCATCCACGTTGTCTTTTTTATTGTTAAATAGCATTTCATTGCGTACATTATTTTTTATCCACATCTTCTTTATCCATTTATCTATTGATGGGCGTCCAGGTTTCCTCTTACCTTGGCTATCACGTAGGGCTGCAGGTCCCTTCGCAAAGCCGTGCGTTTAGTTTCTGTGGATGGCCGGGTCGTGTGGCAGCTGTATTTTTAGTTTTTGAGGAATCTCCATATTTTTTCCCTATAGCACCCACTTACTGTCCCACCTGCCCTGCACGAGGGCTCCCTTTTCTCCTCAGCTCTTACTTGTTGGTTTGTTGACGATCCCGGTCTGACAGGTCTGAGATCTCATTGTAGTTTGCATTTCCCTGACGGTTAGTGATACCGAGCACCTTTCAGGGACCCTCTCAGTCCATCTGCCGCGACACTCCTTGGCACCCACCAATGCTCCCTGGAAGGATTGAGGTGCCTATAAATGCAGCATGGCGGGCGGAACCACCATCTGGCCAGGTGGTCTGTCTTCCTGGTGAGTTTTCAGATCGGTGAAAACATTTAAGTCTGTTCCTAACACCCCAACAGATGTTAAATAGCAGTCTTTAAAATGATTAGGAAGACTTGGTATGTGATGAGGACGTTCCTCTCTGAGTTCCTCTCCTTTTGTCACCACCCCCAGCCCCCACCAGGCTGAAAGTGTAGGACTGATTAGTACAGCCCTCCACGGCTGTTCTGAGTCACCTCCCAGCTGTGGAGTGGGAACCATTTCAAGTGTCTTCCAAGCGACTGGCTGGGTCCATCACTCAGACGCCTGGGCAGGCCTGTCCCCCAGTGGTCCTCTGATTGACCGCTTGGCCATTAGCTATGGATAGTGAACAAAGATACGCCAGATGCATGACTGTGTTGGCTTGAGAGCTCTTTGTGTCTCAAAGTTTCTAGAGCCTGGAGACTGTGTGTTTGGTTTGATTAGACTCGAAATGCGAACTGTGTTTTTACCAGCTGTTAAACACCAATTACTTCTACACCGTTTTCACAGCGAATGACTGTGAGGGAAAGGAACATAACCAAGTTATGTAAATTGTTCCTCGCAGCTCCTTGGCACGCAGGTTACAGGATGTCTTGTTTGATTCTTGTGGCTTCACAAAGGCTCTCTCCTTGACCAAACTGTAGGCTCATCTGAGCTCTTTCCACGCGATCTGGACCTTGGCCCTGTCCTGTCTCTGGCCTGCCCGGCCTGTCTTAGCAAGGACCCCCCACCCTTGATATCTGACCACCCCGTCTTATCTGATCAGGCTCCTTATCACCTGCTTTGATGTGTTAGCCCTCGGCCTGCCTGTAGCAAGAATCCTGCTAGGTCAGTTTAGCAGGAATTCCCCAACCCTCAATGTCTCCTCTAAGTAATTTTCCATCCACCAACCCCTTACCTGTTCCTTGGCTATAAGTCCCCATTTGTCCATGTTGTATTTGGAGTTGAGTTTGATCTCTCTCCCTATTGCAATAGGCTGGAATAAAGTTTTCCTTGCCATTGCAAGTGTTAGAATAACTTTTCCTTTAACTCTCTAAGGCAAACATTGCCCCCATTTTACTGAAAGAGAAACTGAGTTGTTCACTTTCATGGCACAAATGACAGTGCTGGGACTAGAGCCACAAGGCCCTGACTTCTGGTTGAGGGCATCACTTATGGCTTTGGAAACTGTACAATGAACTCTGGTCCCTTCCGTAATTTTCCTTACTTTGATTTCCACACAGCCAGAAAACTCCACCAGAAATGTGCAGGGAAAGGGACATGTCACACAATGGGTGATGAGGGGAGGGAAGATATCTTTGACCTCTGGGTCCCCATGGACTGGGCTGCTTTAACCAGTTCTGCTTCTGCTCCTGAAAATAATCCTCAAGGCAGAGTCTAGCTCCTAGTTAAGATGATCCCAAATAGCTTAGAATAAATGGGAAGGGCACCTCCAGCTGACTGTGTGACCTTGAGCAAGTTGCTTAACTCCTTTGTGCCGCGCGTGCGCGTGTGTGTGTGTGTGTGTGTGTTTAATATATGAGGCAGCCAGCGCTCAGACTAATTCCAGTTAAAATTCAGTGAATCTGGAAGTCAAGGCCACTGACTGCGGAAGAGAGTAGAAGAGGTAAGGAGGGGACAAAATCCAATTAGTGACAGAATCTGGAATCAGGGGCTCATCTCCTTTTCTCGTTCTCTTGTCTGTACCCTTCTGGTCAGCTGACTGTGGGCTGTCACGAAGCCTGACTCAGTAGGACTTACACCGGGGTCAGGAGTGGGGAGCTTGCACGTCAGCAGGCAGGCTGGCTCCCAGCTCAGGCTCTGCCTGGCATCACGCGTGGTGTGTGGGCTGTAACGCGTTTACGGGTGCAGGCTGCTCAAGTCAGCAGGCTGCTAACGAGATTCAGGGAGGGCAGCAGCTAGGACGCGGGCCCCGGGGTGCGAGCCCCCGGCACTGCTTACCCTGGGGACTCGACCTCGGTGTGCAGGCCTGAAAGACACCCTCACGGCTTCTTTCCTTACGGCCCGGGCCACGCGCTCCATCACATGCTGTGACCTCAGTGGGATGTGTGTTCCTTGAGGCAGGGACTTGCCTTTGAGCCCCTGGGGATTAGCTCCTGGGGAGTGCTCGATGAACCCCCACCTGTCGAGACTCCTGGAAAACACCTGGACCAGAGGTGGGGGTGCAGGCCGACCGGAAGTCCCATTTTAAATGCGACAGAAAACAGAGGCGCTGTCCTGTGTCCAACGGGGTGTAGGGTCAGCCTCGTCTCGCCGGGCTAAATTCAAGGCGTCAGTAGGCCGACCAGACGTCCCCTTTGAAAGGGGACAGTGCCGTTCTTTTCTGTCCCGTTTCAAAGGGGACGTCTGGGCAGCTATGGAGGCGAGGCAGCCGAGTTGGAATCGCAGCCCTCCTGGCGCTGGGGGTGTGACGACAGGGTCAGGACACGAGGGCTGCGTCCCCTGCCCGTTACCAGCGCTGTGGCCGGTCCTCATACCTGACCTCCTTTCTTATTACTTTCTAAAATACGTGTTTCATGACCGTTGAGTTCAGTGCTGTTTTCTATTAGTCTCAGGCGTACAGCGTCGTGGTTAGACATCGCCGTGGTTCACAGAGGGAGCCTGTCCCCCGCCGCCCCGGGCACTCTGGTACCGACACGCACAGTTACTGCACGTTGTCGGCTGAGCTCCCCACGGCCGACTTCACACACCGTGACTGTGTCCGAGCCACCCCTCTCTCCTTTTGCGCTCTGTCCCCTAAATGCTCTCTCTGGCAGCCATCGCTCTGCCCTCCGTGTTATGAGTCTGCTTCTGCTTTGCTTCGTCATTTAGTTTGTTCTTTGGATTCCACATGTCAGTGAGAGCACGTGGTATTTGTCTTGCTCTGTCTGACTTACTTCACTCCGCATAACACCCTCAAGGGCCATCCACGTCGTCACAAACGGTAAGGTTTCATTTCTTAAAAATCAGGCGCCTTACTTCTTTGAAACTTGCTTTCGGCACCTACCCCAGGACCTTCTGAGAACTAAACGAGCAACTTCTGTGTGAGCGTTAAGGGAGCGTCTTATCTGAACAGGACGGGCTTTGATGGAGCAACTGTCCCCCTAGATCACCGGTTCTCAGCCTTCCTCATGCCGGGACCCCTTTGACACAGCTCCTCATGTCGTGGTGACCCCCATAACATTATTCTCGTTGCTACGTCATAACTGTCATGTTGCTGCTGTTATGACTCGTCATGTAAATATCTGGTGTGTGTTCTCCGATGGTCGTAGGCGACCCCTGTGAAAGGGTCGTCTGACCCCCAGAGGGGTCGTGACCCACAGGGTGAGAACCACTGCCCTAGATAGAGGAGCCCACCTCTGCGCTGTGCCTCTGTCGGGGAGTGACCCTGCGCCTGTCACTCCCTTTCCATGCCTCACGTTACCCTTCTGTAAAGTGGGGTCTGTAAGTATCACAGTGGTTGTGACTGCCCTCCAGGACGCCCCTGCACGGTGCCCGGCTCAGCGCGTGGGCGTTAGACGTGGTGTCGGGGTCCCGTCATCCAACTCATGCTCCCGGCGCTGTGCCCCAAACATCAGTGCCATCTTTCTCGTACTCCCCTTCAGCAATGGGAGAAGTCATTTTTCAAAATTTTCCTAATATTGTTTATAATAAAGGGTAATGCAGATTAATCCCCAACAAGACAAGCGGTGAGAACACGGTGCCTGCGGTCTCTCCGCCTAAGCCGACCGCTGCGCGTGCCCGTCAGGCCCTGCGTACAGCTTTCTGCGTGTGCACGGTTCTGCTATACAATTCATCGTTTGTTTGTTTTTACTTAGACATTCCAGTCCGGTTTTTGGTAGTATAATTAGCACTTTTGGCATTAAAATAAATGCACTTTTTCTCACTTCATATTATCTCCTTCCGCTCTCTCCTCACTAGGGTATTGATAAAACCGTAGCCAGAAATGATGAGGGCAGTTTTGTTCTGAGCCCTGGGATTTCCCGTTTGTCTCCTTGAGTTGTTCTATTTCTAATCTGCTAATCAGCAGCAATCGATGCCGGATGATTTAAGCGGACTCGCTTCAAAAGCAAATCAATATTGACATGCTCGTCCCAGAGACTTCTCGGTCTCTCTGAGCCACGTTCATTCTCTATCTCAGCTCCGTGCGCACCGTAAATGCATTTCTATTCTGCTATCTCCAGCTGCTCCATTTTCATATTTTAGCTATCAGTGCAGCGGCTGGAAATTTAGGAGTTGTGGTTTCCTCTCTGATAATACTTTCTTCAAAATAATTTCTGTGCCATCGATCAATAACAGTAATAATGCCGGTGATTTTGGAGACATCTGCCAGTCGAATACAGGGTGATAAAGCCCACATTTCTCCCTCTGAATTTGGACTTAACAAAAAAATACGCGCATTTCAAAAAGAGAATAATTTCTGCACCTAATCCGGGAGGGGGAAGGGTTGACTGTGCCTCCCTGGCCTTGTGAGTAGAGAATAAGCTCTGTTGGACTCAAAGATGCCTGGAAGATTCTCCCCAGTTATTCAAAAGTGCCTTTGTCTCTGTTGTTTCTTCTCCATGGTCCACCGAAAGCATGTCGGGTAACAAATGGTGTGTTCTCGGGCTTTCCTGAGTGCTGGTCCTCACTTTTCAAGTTACCATGAGGCCCCATAAGGGGAAGTAGAGAAACGCGCTGAGCTCCTACCCTGTATCATTCTAGGCACTTCTCTGAGATATTTAAACTGCAACCTTTGCCCCCGCCGTCTGTGGGAGAGGCGTCTTCCCTCGTTACTGACAAGTCAACCAAGCCTCCGTGGCGAGGCAGAGGGGTCCAGGTGGAGAATCGGTGGTTCTGGTTTCCGAGAAATCCTTGCCCCCCGCCCCACCCCTGCGGGAGTTCGGGTCCTGTTTCTGTCCTGGGATTCCCTGAGCCAGTGGGTTCCTCTCTGTGCCCGGCCTGGTGCAGGGGGCTGTCTGTCCTTCGCTATCCCAGGCATCCCAACGTGTCGTCCTGTTTAAACTGCCAGCTCACTGGGCTGTGAGCTCCTGGAGACCAGCTGCCGGGTCCCCACCTCCTCTCCGCTCCCCAGGGCAGGAAGGAAAACATTTTCGGAAACAAAAATAAGAATAGAATGAAAACGGAACGGAGTATTTGAAATCTGGATTACCTTGTAAATTAAGGCCATGCGGCCCTTTAATACATAAAGCTGCTTTTAACTCGAAAATTCTATTTGAGCGTGCTAAGCCTGGGACAGTCGCATCACGAGGACTTGGGTGTCTTCTCCGAAGACGACTGGCAGGGTGTCCCTGAAGCCCTCGTGAGCAGCTGGCAGTTTGGAGAGGAAGCAAGGGGGGTGGCGTGAGTGGGGCTGAGCGCCCGGACGAAGCGTGCGGTGTTGTCAGAGACGGTAGCTGAGACGCCGACGTACTGTCCTGTGCGTGCCAGCCAGGGCGGCTGTGCACCGGCAAGGCACGGCGTCTTCTCAGGTTCAACAGTGACCTGGGTTTATGGGCAGAATGAACCTGCGTTCTTCGGACCCTGAGCGCAGGAAGGACAGGCACACTTGACGGGGGTGTTCTGCCCTCGCTCGCCCCCGGCCATCTTTGCCGCCAGCTGACGTTGTCCTGCTCTCTCTGTAGCGCAGCTTCCACTGGCCATCCCCCGCCCACGGTCCTGGTGCCGCTGGCTCGGAGTGGCAGTCCTCAGTCTCCGTCACCTCCCCACTTGGTCTCTCAAGGCTAGGTGACTCAGTGTCTTCCCCACCCCACCTCCCCACATAGAAAACTTCTCTGAGAAAATTTGATTGGCTAAGCTGGACTTGGACCTCCACCCCCACCCAATCATCCGTGGTCAGTGGCGTCATGTGACTTTGGGAGCTCTCCCGTGGAGACAGGAGCTGCCCATCAGCTGGGCCCTGCTTAGGGGGACACTGCAACAGCTCACACTTGGAGCGATCTAGACGAGGTATCATAGTCCCACAGCTGTATGGAAATAACTGCAGAAAATAACTCACCACCAGTTCAGTGCAAAAAAAAAAGGAAAAGAAAAAAAAAAGGAATCCAGGTCCTTCTGTGTGTTGTAAGCACGACCCAGTCCGTCGTGCACGGGACGCCTGCTCGCTTAGGCCCCGTCTGGGCTGCAGCGGTTAACGGGGCGGCCAGGTGGCCATGTTTTATGCAAACTCCCGCCCACAAGGCCACCCATGGCCCCAATTCAGCACGCGTGGGCGTCTGGGGACCCCCTGACACAAATAGGTGACGGAGCACCAGCAGGATGAACGAGGTCAGGATGTAGGAGTGGGGGAGCAGCACGCCGCCACTCTGTGAGCCGGGTGACTTTCTCCAGGGGGACTTGATGGATAGAACAAAGGCAGGACAAGACGAGATAAAATACAAGTGGGGCTGAAACCTATTAATCAGATTAAGGATCGCAGCACAGGGATCTGCTTGTGAGCACGACTGACTGAGATACAGGAAAACACAGAAGGGTCCTTGTGTCCCCTAACAGGCAGACAGGTGAGGTCGGAAGACGATGGGCCCGCTGTGGGGGACGGCGTGAGAGTGACAGAGATGCTCGAGGTCACGATGGTGCTTGGCTCTCCCCTTCGCTCCGAGGAAGTATGCAGAGTCTCTTCTCATCCCCGGGGGTCCCCTGGGGTCCCCTGGGGTCGGGCGTGCATCGGCACGTAGGGAGAAGTGGCGTTGAGAGCAGGAGGAGAACGATGGCTGCAGGGTGAAGGGCGGAGCTCACTGGCTCCTGAGACAGAATGGAGCGGGAAGCCGAACACCGCTCCGTGCCCCCCACCCCTGGAAATAGTTCCAGGCTAGTGAAATCCAAGGGGAGCCCCTGGTCTATCAAAGCCAGCGGTGGAAGTGGGGTAGGTCTAAGTCAGAGAGCAGGCAGTGAGGCGCTTCGGGGGCAGATAAGCGATCAAACTGCATTTAGCATCGGGGGGGTTATTTGCATTTGGAGCTGACAAGTCCAGGGGCCGGCGGACTTCAGAGATGCTCTGATTCGGCTGCTCCATGTCATCAGGGGCCCAACTGTTCTGCGTGTCCACTCCGTACTCCCTGCTGTCAGCTCTGTCCTTGGGGGCGAGGTGGACACAGGAGTTTGGACGGCACAGTCTCCAGATGCTCGGGCATAGGAGCAGGTGTCTCCCGGCCTGCCCAGCTCAGGGACGAGCACCTTCCTTGGAAGCCTTAGCAAACCCCCTCCCTGCAGGCTGGAGCTGGAGCTCACCCCAACACAGGTGACCTGTGGCTGGGCCTCCCCGAGGCCACTGCTGGGGCTGGGGGCAGTGGGAAGGCCAGTCTGGGTGGTGCCCTGCTCCCAGTCCTGCAGACACACCCCACCTTAGAGTAGGGACGATGACATTAACCACAGGGGACACCTAATGGCAAGCTTGAATTCTGGGTGGGGCCTGGCCTGGGAGCAGAAGGGACAGGGATGCAGTTCTATAGGGTGACAGCCAGTTCTAGAAACAGCAGAAAAAGGTCCCCCAAGAGGATAATGCCTGAGCTCTCCTTGACCCCACTGGAGAGGGGAGGGACACACAGTTACTGTTTCTGGACTCGCCCCTCCCAGTGCAGTGCCGGTGGCCTTGGGGCCAGGGTCCCACTGCCACTTGTGGTTGTCAGCACAACTTGGCTCATGACACTCCCCAGCCTGACACCAGCCTTATCTGCAGCAAGGAAGAAACAATTCCAATTCTGGGACGTGTCCGCCTGCCCTCCTCAGGGGCACCAGGGCCCACCCCGGAGGCAGGGGCTCCAGACCACGCTCAACTGCTCATGCCCACCAGCAAGGCATTTGGTGCATTCTGGAGAGAGCCAGGTCCGAGTCTTACCTGGGAAGCGTGACAGTGAGCTATGGCGCTAAGACGGCACGGTACCGAGCCCGGTTCTGCACAGATCCTGCAGAGGAGGAGATAGAGTAAGAGCAAAGGAAAGCTGCAATCTTTCCTTCCGTGCAGCATCTGTGCCAGCGCCCAGACCAGCTGGGAGACCCCTGCCCCAGCGCCACCAGGCCGGGAGCTGAGGGTGGGGACTATTTTATTGTTTGTGTTGTTTTCTTTAACTGTGGTAAAGTGTACGTAACAGAAAATCTACCCTCTTAGCCATTTTTAGGTGCACAGCTCTGTGACACCAAGTGCAGTCACACTGCTGTGCGACCGCCTCTGCCAGCGTATCTAGAAATCCTTCCATCTTGCAAAATGCCACTCTGTCCCCATTGAATAGTCCCTCCCCATCCCCCGTCCCCAGCCCCTGGAAGCCGCCATCCCACTTCCGTCTTTATGAATTTGACTGTTTCTGGGGCCTCATGTAAGTGGAGTCACAGCATAATTTTCCTTTGGTGTCTGACTTATTTCACTTGGCGTAATGTCCTCAAGGTTTGTGCACGTCGTAGCTAGTGCCAGAACTTGGCTCCTTTTCATGGCTGAGTAATACTCCACCTCGTGGCTAGACCGTGCGTCGTTCATTCCCCGGCGCAGCGCCCTTGGGTTGCTTCCACGTTTTGGCTGTTGTGAATGGTGCTGCCGTGAACCTGGGGGTGCGCTGTCTCTGAGACCCTGCTTTCACTTCTCTTGGGTGTAGACCCGGAAGTGGGATTGCAGGGTCGTCTAGTAACTTCGTGTTCAGAGTGTCGGGGGACCCTCCACGTTGCTTTGCACAGTGGCTGCACCGTGTTACCGCCCACCAGCAGCTGCAATCAGGGACTGTGCTGTACTGGACTTGGTACTTCTACTGAGTAGAACTGGGCCTGCCCGTTAGGGACACTCAGAAAGGGTCCTTGGGGTGAATCCATGGGCAAGAGATAGCAGAGCCTCACTGAAACTCCGGGGTCGAGGGAGCGAGCTGAATTGTGCAGCAGGGACGGAGCATGGTGTCTGTCAGGGACGGGGCACGGTGGCAGGGACAGGGCACGTGGCAGATGCAGAGTCTGGACACTGGTGGACAGGAGCCGTGGGGCCTGGGCTGGGATCCGAGTTAGTGGCTTTCCAGCCCAGATGGCAGGGCAGCTGCCACGCCTTTCTCCAGAGGCCTCAGGCTGTGGCTTCTAGAAGTATTTCAGCCCTGCAGTTGGCTGGCAGGAGGGATTCTTCACGTTAAAACAAGAAACAAACCAACCCTCAGACTTCCTGTGTTTCCCTTTCAAGAGCGGCACCGGGCGGGCCTGGCCTCGTGTTCCTTGCTCACTGCAGGTCGGCCTCGCAGGCCGTGGCCTTTGCCTACACATCGGGCTGTCCTGCAAGGTGACTCTCTGCGGGGGGAGGCAGGGGGAGGCAGGCAGGGGAAGCCTGGCAAACGCAGGGCGAGGAGGGAGAGAGAAAGCACAGGGGACCTGAGGCGGGAGCCCCGGCAGGGGGACACGAGCCTGAGGGGCACGTCCAGCCCAGAAGGAAGAGTCACAGGCTGAGAGGCTGAGGGCCACGCGGGAGGGTACAGGGCGGATCTGCAGTGAGGTGGCCTCGCCCCACGCGCGGGCGCCCGGGCACAGGAAGTGGGCAGAGTACAGAGAGAGGCCCGGGCACAGACAGTGGACAGACCGGTCCGGCCGGCCCCGGCCTCCTGATGAACGAGGCGCTGGGCCAGGAGGTCGGTCTGCCGGGCGATCGGGAGGAAGTCACTCAGGCGTCCCCACGGGCTCCCTGGCCCGGCCGCAGAGCGCTTCAAAGGTAGCTCAGAGGTGAAACCCTGTTCGGAAGAGGAGCGGGTCTTCTGAATTACAGCCACGCCCGTTAACGATGACTGTCACCCCTGCACAGGGGCTCCTGGGATGGGGAGCAGTCGTCCGGCCGGTGACACTGACTGCACCCCGCCTCGTGGCGGGACGGGCCTCGGGCAGAGGCTGCAGGGACCCCGCGTGGCAGGCTCTGGGGAAGTGGGGGCAGGGGCTCCCTGTGAGGGCTACGCGGGGTCCCGTCACGGCGCTGCTGGGCCGTAAGCCACCAGGTCCATTGACCGATTCCCTTCACTGTTTTGTAGAATTCCTATTGAGTTTGCGGGGTGACCTTGGTCGGTGAAGCTCTCTGGGGGCCAGGTGTGCAGGTCTACGACACGGCATCCGTGTCTTGCGTTGTGTGCTCACCGCCCAGAGTCACAGCCCCCCCCCGCCCCCCGCCACCGTCTATCGGCCCCTCTGCCCCTCCCCGCCCTCTTCCCTCCGGTGACCGCCCTCTGCGTCTGGGCGCCTTCACCCCGGCGGCCTCGCTCGGACGGAGAACCCGGAGAGCCCGCTCGGCTTCACCCGCGTGCGGGCCGGAGTGCGTCCGCTCCTGCCTCGCGAGGGGCGCGCCCCCCGGGAAGATGTCGTAAATGCTGGTCCCGTCGGAGAACAGACGAGGGGTTCACGGGCACGCGTCCTGGCACCCGGGGCCTGCGGTTCCTTGTCCTGAATAATTCATTACCTAAGTCCTGAGCCGTGGCCCCTATCCACCGCCCCGCGTGCCGTATCGGGGGCAAGGGAGACATAAGAGATTAAGTTCACGCGTCTTCCAACCCTACACACGTTCAAGGCTCATTTAGGCTGATCTGGTGTCACTGCCCTGCGATCGCTAACGACGTTACAGATTTCGTGAGCCGGCCCAGGGAGCCGTTTAGGGGAATGAAATGGGATCGTCCGCGGGACATTAACAAGGTCAGAGATCCACCTGCTACGGCTGGTGAGTTATTTGCTTTCAAAGGGAACGAACCGCAAAGGATTCAGGCAGTCATTTCCCACGAAGAGCGACGATGATTTGCGAAGTGCGGCGTCACTCAGTGTGTCCCCTTCCCGCTGTGCCCTCCGCGTGACAGAGCGCGCACAGAATCTAGCCCCGGAAGGGAAGCCCTGCGGTGGACCTGCGGCCGCCCACCGGCTGTCCTTCAAGGCCCGTGAGGGCTCCTCCGGGTGTCCGGCGGCCCGGCAGTCCCCGCGCGCAGGCAGCACTCAGCGCCACGAGAGCTGCTCATCGAGGCGCGGGTGCCCGCGGCCAGCAGTGACCTCCGGTGCCGCCCATCTGCGTGGCTCTGGTGCCGTGGTTGGTTGCGAGTGACAGATGTTCCACACGGGCCCCTGACGCCCGGAAGGGGAGGTGTCACAGTCCGAAGCCGCCGGAACCCCCAGGCAGGACCCCGGTCCCTGTGGCACCCAGTCAGGACACTCCCGTGGCAGGGCCCCGCCCCGCCCTGCGCCACCTGCCACCTGCACCAGCAGCGCCGGGCGCGCTCCGCCTCCCACCCAGCGAGACTCCCCAGGACGGGCTGTGATTGGGTCCAACCAGGCCAGGCCCCCAGGCTGAGCCAATCGCTGGGCTCAGAGATGGCGTTTCTGTAAGGCCGGCCAGCCCCCGGGTGTCGGGGGGAAGGGCCAGGGCTCTGGGCGGACTGTCCGGGGGGCTGCGGGAGATGGCCCCCACCGCCTGGCGCTGTGCTCCGGTGACGGCGGTTGTGACGGACGTCTGGCCTGTGGGTGAGGACGGGCTCCTTTGGGGACCTCTCCCTCCACGCGATTTGGGTGTCTGGCATTCAAGCCTGTATTCGCACGGCTTCCTCACGACGTGGTTTAGGGACGTCTCCCCGACACTGACTCCCTCGGGGTGTTCACACCTGCCGGCTCAGGGCACGCTGTCTCCCTGTTTCACGGGGGGAGTCAGCCCTGCACGCCCGCACCCCCCTCGTCCTGGGCACCATGCGCCGCAGACAGGCTGCGAGAATTCGGGTCTTGTGGCGTCCAGCTCGGTCCCTAAGACGAAGGAGCGAAATTCTCCTTCCCAATCTCCCGACTTCATTGTGAAGATGACGCGTCTGGCATCTTGCCAGTTAGTCTTTGCCCTTTGGGGGTGACTACGGCTGCTGTCTGTCAGCACATACCCAGTGCCAGGCTGACCCAAGCACTTTACATGCGACGGCTCCTTCAGTCGTCGCAGAGAGCCGAGGAGAAAGACACTGTTGTACCCTATTATGCAGATGGGGAAACTGAGGCAATGATGGGCTGGCAGTCCCCCCGCGGTGGCAGGGCCAGTGCTGTGAGCACGGGGGGACAGCCTTCTGACGTGGAGACGGCCGCGTCCACACAGGCCGTTACACTCAGGGGTGTCGGAGCCGGCGGGGGGCTTGCTGATAAAGGACCCGGCGCCCGTGACGCTGGGTCAGCTGGTTTGGGGGCCCACCCCCCAACCGTGCTCTCTCCGGCACGGGGACCTCCTGACCAGCTTCCCCACCTGAGGGCCTCGGCTTCGTCCTCGTGTGACTGGGGGGTGGGGGTCCACCCCGACAGCCGTGAGGTTTCCATCTGGTCCTGCTGACGAGAGTCCTGGCCGCCCGCTCAAGGTCACATTACAGCTCTCTGCTGTGGCCGCACGAAGCCCAGCCAGTGCCTGTGGTCCTGGGGGCCAGAGGAGCCTGTGACAAGGGGCGGTCACCAGCAGTCGGTCAACCCTGAGCTGACCGCTCATTGCTGGTGTCAAGGCAGCGGGGTGGTCAGCCTGGCGGCTCTGCGTTGCCCAGGGTGCTCTGGTGGGTGGGCGGGCAGGCGCTGCTGGTGGGCACAGGGAGGCACGGCAGATGGTGACTGTAGGGACGCAGGGAATGGCCTTCCCAGCCCCCTGAGCCCCCTTCCCTTGCGCCCCCGTTGCGTTTTCACCCCTTCCTTGCCTGAACGTCATCCCTGGCTGCCTTTGGCGGGGGGCTTCCAGGTCTCGGGTGGGGAGCAGCGCCATGCCCTCAGGCTCGAGTGGGGGTTGTGCTGCATTTCCAGGAACTGTAGTTGCCATCAGGTGGGCCTCACCGCCGGTGTCACTGACGTCCCTGGGAGAAGCACAGGCAGAGGCGACGGTGTTCTGTAAGGAGGAGCACCTGGCTGTGTGATCTCGGGTCCGACGTCTCAGCCCCCGGGTGAGACCCCACTCCCTCCGAAGTCTTTCCATCTGCGTTTTGTCCTCAGCTTCCGGTCACCTCCGGCTGGGGACGATGAGCCTGCCCCTGCCTGAGTCCCCGCCCGCTCTGTGGGACCTGCCAGCTCCTGCCTGCTCCAGGAGGGCAGAGTTCTGGGCCAGGGCCCCACGTCCTGTGTTCAGGAGCGTCACTAGGAGTCACTTCCTCATGTGGCCTCCCCCGTGGCTTTCAACCTGGGGAGGGAGAATTGTTCGGGGGCTGGGGGAGCCTCTTTGCCTCAAGCCGGGAGGGAGCCGCCTGCTGAGTTCTGTGTGCAGACGGACGCAGAATGCAGCCACGGTGCTGTCACCTGCTATGTCCTGACCCACCCCCTTGACCCGAGGCCTGTGACTTCCACCTCCGAATTGATGGGTTAACAGGCAGGGGACCAAAACGGGAAGCGACACGAGAAGGAGTGCATCATGCACCTGCGCTCCGAATGACTGGAAACTGGGGACCTGATCCCTGTCCCCGCCGTGTGAACGACACTGCATTCTGTGTACGGGGCGGGGGCGGGGCGCAGTGCGAGGGACGGGGGCGGGTGACTTGCACAGCTCTGCTGCACGCGGCTCCTTTTCTCAGTCGTGCTCCCCTGGTCTTCCCAACAACCCTGGGAGGGGCAGGTATCATTATTGCCATTGTCATGGGGAAACTGAGGCTCAGCGTGGGCAGGGCACCTCCCGTGGCTGCTGTCCCCGCCGAGAGGCGCGCAGGGCTCGCCGACACAGCGCTGCCTCCGGGGCGCTCGCTCACAGGCCTCGTGGCTTCTGCGCCCGAGTTCTCGTCTTCCCCTTGAATGTGTCACTTATCTTCTCCGGGACTGAGGTCAGCCTTTGTGTCGCAGGAGCAGGCTCTTGTCCCTGGCACGGAAACGCAGGCGTTGTTAAAAGCAGCCATTGTCCGTCCGGTTCCCTGGTATGGCGTCCTGTCAATCATTTCTGCGGGTCTGAGGGTCCTCGGCGGGCTGCGCGCTCGGGCCCCGCCCGCAGCGGAGAGGAACGGGCCTTTGAAATCAGAGAGGACTTGGCGTGGCCGGAGGAGGCGGGGCGGCGCCCCGGGCCATGGACAGCAGCCGGGGGACGTCTTTTTATGGGTTGTAAGGGTCACCCCCGGGAGTTCCACGCCCACCCCTGCACGCTGTGCGGCCGGGGCATGGGGACCCGGAGCTGCGGAGCCGGGGAACCCCGGGGGGGGTCGGAGCCGGGGCGCCTCCCAAGTGCCTCCCGCGGCACTCAATACCGGCATTGAACAAAGAGAAGTGTGTCGGCCAGGCTCGCGAGCCCCAGTCACAAGGTTGCGAGGATCATGCAGCACCCTGGAATCCCTGCAGCACCTCGTCAGGACGGGCTCGCGGGCCGCCCCGCGCCAGCAGCCGTGTTCCGGACTCTCCAGATAAAAACGTTCAGCACGGGGCTGAAGGACCACGTGATGGTCATGGATTTCGTGAGGAGCAACTGGTTTCCCTCCCAGAAAAGAGCCAAAGTTTGTATCGTCCGTATGTATCAAGGCCTGAAGACGCCTGAGCAGCCGGCCAGCAGATACGAGGTACGGCGCGCGGGCCCAGGGCGGGGGGCAGGGCGCAGCCCCCCACAAAGAGGGACGGGGTGAGCGGGGCGCAGCCCCCCCGCACAGGGGCGGGACGTTGCCCATCGCGCAGTGCGGAGGGTCTAGTGGACTACTCAGTTCAGCTTCGGTTCTAGTTCTCGTTCTCCCCAGGGGCCTGGAAAGGACTTGCTCACCCCTGATTTCTGCTTTGGAAATCTGGGGCGGGGCGAGGCGTAGCGGGAGCACGGGATTCATACCTGACGCACACCCGCATTTGCAAACCTTTCTCGGTGCTCCAAAGAGTGGGGTAATCTGCACCCACATGCATCACGGCGGGACCCTTCAGTATTCTTAGTGCCGTGAATGTGCCGTCATCTGTGCTTGAAAGCAAATCCCAGTTTGTTTATTGAGGTGTTGGGCAGGAGGATCGCTATGACTTGCCTTGATCCAGTTAGAAAAGAAGGATTTAAGTCAGGCTGGGGAGAAGGGCCCTTTAGTTTTTGAGGGTGAGCTCAATTTTCAAGCCGTGCCCGGGAGGGCGGGAAGGACAACTTCGGGGATTTAGAAGGTCCACATGAGAGAAACGAATTATTCTGAGACAATCGCCTCCTGCAGCCAGCGTCAGCCACGAGCCGTGATCTGTCCGACCAGCTCTGATCAGCTCCTCGTCGCACGTGGGAGCTGTGACGAGGGGCGTCGTCACTGACTCCCGTGCAGCCCCCGCGCCCGTCCCTTTGGGTCAGTGCGGCGCGCAGATGGCTAACGCTTTCTGACGCGGGGGCCTTCCTGACGATGGACGGGCCTGAAAGTGCGGCTGTGGGCAGAGGCGCCGCGCGAGTGCTGGCAGCGAGGCTGGGTCCTTTGTGTCTCACACTGGCTGCCTTATCCCGGGGCAACGTGAGAACCTGTCCTGCCGGCTTCAGGGCAGGCTTCCGCCAGTTCCAGCCCCGGGACCGTGAATGTCCATGTTGACAACAGAGACACAAAGGCCACAGAAATAATGGTGTTAATTAAATTCAGTAATGGTCCTTCACGAGTTCATCGCCCTATGCACCAGAGCGAAAGGTGTGCAATTAGAATATGATGGGAAGAAACCAGAGGTGTTACTACGCACAAGTGACCAATCGGCTGGGGACGGAGTTTAGCACTGCGTGCTTTCCGCTGAGGTCAGCTTGCACTTCTCCAGAGACAGGAAACTCATTGCCGTACATCCTTGGGCACCTCACAGAAGTGTTCATGGCTCCATTTTAAACCCTAAGTGCCAAGGAGCAGCTCTTGCACCCCCATTTATTTTTCACACATGGAACTTCACTTACTCCTAAAGCAGCACTGAAGACTGCCATGTGGGAAAGGGTATCTCTGCAGGAGGTTGTAAAAGACTTCAGGGACGCTCACAGTCACAGCTACACCTGTCCTGAGGCCCCTCCACCCTCCGACAGCAGTGACAGCTGGCAGTCGAGCTCATGTACCTGCTACGTGGCTGTCACCTGGAGTCTCAGGTTTCATGTTAAAGTGAGTCCGAGATGCATCCCACAACCATCAGGCTGCTCCATGGCGTGGTCCCCACTGTGACCTGAGACGGGGTCCAGGTAGGGCCTGCCTGGTCTGCTCGAGGGCAGGTCACGTCTGAAAGCCACCAGATAGGACCTGCGCTTCCCGTCCCTCTGAATCCTGAGCTCTCTCCTGTGCTTAGCAAACGTTTCGGAAGCTAAAACATTCCGCACGCACTGACCTGTGCCAACCGCTCCCGCGAGGGCCCGAGAACGGAGGGCGGCCGCCTCGCTCCGTGTCCGGGCTGCGCTGGCGACAGCGCCCTTCGGTCCTGCCGGCCTTGGCCCGCTGCCCCCTGGCGCTCTCCGGCCCAGGGTAACCTGTGCGGGTGGGAACTCGATGGGGTGAGAACTGAGCAAGGTCGCAAAGGTGCTCGAGTGAAGGAACTGCCTGGTTCTTTAGTGAAAGTGAGTCGGGCAGATTTTGCTTCTGTAAAACCCAGGTGGATTTCGAGTCCTCGCCGTGAGTCAGGCCCAAGGGCGTTCTTCTGGAACCGACCTGCGTGCGTCCTGGGCTGCGGTACCGCTGGGGGACGCCGCCTCTTACCCGAGACGAGCAGCGCCCCAGCCTCGCTCTGGCCCAGGGCGGGCCCGGCCCCCCGCAGCCCCTTCCTTAAGGTGTCTTTTCAGGGCAAGGGAGAGCTGGCCTGCTGTGCCGCCTGGCCACTCGGTTCGGCGCCGATGGCGGGAAGGGTGCTGGCGACCGAGGGCTTCGTGTCCGCAAAGCCTTGCTGCCCGCTGACTCCCAAATGCCCCCATGGCTAAGAAAGGGTGTATTGAGGGCCCTTCTCTCCCTGTACATGTAGCTGATAAATTTCGGACTTCAAAACAGCCTTCACGGGCAAACGGATGGACGCCGTCAACGGCACAGGCCTGACCGTGTTCTCAGGTCCTCTAGGAGGGCATGATGGTCCCCCCCCAGCCTCGGGAAGGAGACCCCGCAGCCCCCAGGGCTGTGCTCGCACCACCCGGGGCCAGACTGTGAGGTGGCATCGCCTGATGTGTTGCGGAGACCTTTCTGATGGGGGGCGCGGGCTGGGCCACGCGGCCATGGCGTGCCCATCCGTCTTCCTACAGCTGACAGTTCCTATGCGCGCGGCCTGGAGGTGGACCTGGGATTGCTATGTGGCTGCACCTCTCAAGATTTCTCAAAGCTTCTAGCATTTTCACCTCCCCTTCCGACGCATCCTTTTGCTGGATTTAACTGCTGGTTCCCAATGCTGGCTGACTCTAAGCATCGTGGCGAACTTCTATGTAAAAAACATTTTTTATGAGGTACTAAAATGTTCACGTATTTAATCTATACATGTTGATGGGTTCGGCCGTGCATACACCCCGATGCTATCACCACAGTCAAGCTGCTAGATGTCACCTGCAGGACTTGGGCTCTCTCACAGGTCGCCTTCTGGTTTGTTTGTGGTGGTCAAAACAATGAACACGGTCTATCCTCTCAGCATATTTCAGGGTGCACGATACCATACTGGACAGCAGAGTTCTAGAATGTACTCAACTTCTATAACCGACGTTTTGTACCCATTGAGCAAGAACTCCCCATTCCCTCCTCCCCCAGCCCCTCACGACCACGGCTCTATTTTCTGCTTCTGTGAATTTAACAGAAAACCTCCCGTAAGTGGAATCACGGCGGGATTATCCTTCTGCGATTGGCTCACCTCACTTAGCACCATGTCCTTCCCTTTCATCCACGTTGTCACAAAGGACCGCTTCCTTTTCACGGCTGAATAATATTCCCTTGTGTGTACAACACATTCGGGTGGTTTCCTCACGGAGAAGCTTTAAGCACCACCTATGCCTGCAGCCCGGTCAAGGCCATCGCGCCCCCGAGCGGGAGCTCGATTGCCTGCATTCCTTTAAGGAGCCGTGAACTTGTTCTGACTGGAGGCTGTTTCCAGAACACAGCGTGATCCTTGTCAGACCTTTCAGCGGACTGGAGTCTGGGACAGTGGTTCTGGGAAAGGGGTTCGGGGTATCAATACGACAGTATCTCCCTGGGTCTCAGTGCTGCCCACCGCCCAGCCTGGCAGCCTTCCCTGAACCTGCCGGGGGGAGTCTGGCTGCCGGAGGCCAAGGTCAGACGGGGCGCAGGGCTCAGAGGGACGCACGTCTGGTGACCGGGCTCCCTAAGCCAAACTGCACTTCGCTTTACGAGTTGGGTGTGAATTGATCGAGAACACGCGTGGCCAGGTCACGTGCCATCCCGCCGACGTGCTTTCGGCCGGCTTCCCCAGGACCCGGGCACGGGTGGGAGAGCCCTCGGCCGGGAGGCGGCGCTGTGGGCGGGCGGGAGGGCGCGGCGCTGGGTCTTCCTGGGGCCTTGCTGGCTGAGTGACCTTGGCGAGTTCCTTGGCCTCCTGGAGCCCAGTTGTCTCCCCTGTGCCTGTGAGAACCGTGACGCCAGCTACCCTGTCAGGGTGCTGGGAGGATCAGGGAGGTGGCCTACAAGGGCTGAGCCACAGGCCCGGCGCAGGGGCAGGATTCCGTAAGGGTGAGTTGTCCGTGGTGTTCTGGCTCCAATATGCCGTTTCCTACCACATGGCCTGCCCCAAAGCGGTGGCCTGAGGACGTGGCCTCATGACCAGGATAGCTCTGACCGGTGCTTTAAGGATGCTGTCTCCATGCTAGGAGTCCTGCTTCAACTGGGGCGAACACTCCTCTCTCCCTCCCTTATGTCAGGGTGAGCTCCGTGCCCCAAGTGACGCAGAGATCAGTCACCAAACTGGCCCTGTTTCCACTCTGAGCCCACCCTGTCCTGTGGTCGGTCAGCGGCGAATTCCCGCTCTGACAGGAGGCTATTGAGAATGTGGCGGGGCAGAGACACGACGTATCCAGGGACATTTGTCATGTACGACGCCCCCGCCCATGGAGGACCCGCAGGGATCTGCATGGAGCTTTCCCAGCTCAGCCAGGATGACGTGGCCCTCATGCTTCCGTGTCCTTTAGAAGCCTCAGGAGACTTTCTAAGTACCTGGAGCCCTCAGCTCTGGGAAGGGTGGCGTCCAGAAACCTCTTCTTAAATGTGGAAGCTGTGCGGTTCTGACACAGGTCTCACACCCTGATCCGGAAGCTCCAGACCAATAGTTTCCAACCCAGAAACCCGGGAGAGAAGACACAAAGCTGGTGTGCACTGCCTGTGCTAAGGAAGTGGGGTGACGGGCCGCAGGCATGGGGGAGGGGAGCCCTGCCCAGAGACGGCACGGGGAGGGTGGGACAGCTCAGGGGCAGGGATGTCACACAGGGCACGGGGGTCGGCTCATCCCTGAATCGCCTCATTGATCCTCAGCACAGCTGTGGGAGGCACATGAGCCCTGTTTTTCCAAAGAAAAACTCTGGGAGGCCCTGACAGATGCCACGGGCGGCCCAGGGACACAGCTGGGGGCAGGGGGGAGTGGAAGGAGGCCTCCTCCTCAGTTAGGCTCTACTCTGGGGGAGAAGAGGGCAGAGAGGCCTTTGTCCTGACAACAGAGCTGGGCCTCAGGGGCCTTCCGAGTTGCCCATGCCGAAGCAGGTGGTGAGAGACAGGTGCAGAGCCCCTCCGAATCGCTCACACTGTCTGCCTACCTGTCTGTCTCCCTCCCTCTCCCTCCCTCCCCCCCTCCCTCCCTCTCCCCTCCCTCTCTCTCTCTCCTCTGCTTTAGGCGCCTTTCCTTCCCACAGCTCTTTCCCTAAGCACTTCTTTTGGGGTCCTGGGTCCCACCTCTGTTCTCCTCACCCTGGTTTTGCCGTCCCAGGTTCTCTTCCTTCTCTGGTGGGGCAGATGGGTTTCAGAAGCTACATTGGGCTGGCTTGTTCTACAAACTATATGCATCAAGGACCTGCGATGTGCTAGGTGCTGGGACACAGAGGGTCTTGCCCCTGTTCATTGTCTGGTGTGTGTGGGGGTGCCCTTCCAATAGGAGCCACGTCGGGGTGTCTGCACTGAGCCGTAGACCTGAGAACTCAGCAAGACCGCACGGGGAAGGAGCTGGTCGGGCATGCTCGTCGGGGAACTGTGGGGGTTTGTCCTGTCTGGCAGGGAGAGTAAGAATGTGGGGCAAAGAGCAGGGACACCTGAGGCAGAAGGAATTGTGCCTTCAGGTGGTGGCACAGGGACCTGAGCAGGACCCAGGGGCCACTAGAATCACAGCCAGGATCTGCAGGACAACATGGCTGAGGAGCGGCAGCCAGGCAGACGAGCTCCACAGGCCGGTTCAGGTCCCACCGGGTCCGGGATGCAAACCAGTCTACGCTGTGAACCCCTCTGCGGCCAGATAAGACCCTGCGAGGGAGCAGCGGTCCCTGGGAAGCTGTCACATGAGCAATCCTCAGAGCTCGCTTGGGGCCAAGGACCATTCAAGTTCCCCACCATCCAGAGTGTAGAGATGTCACTGAACAGGAGGTAGAGTCAGTAGAGAGTCTGGAAGGGTCATGCCTTGGACGTATGCTACCTACGTCTCCGGAGTAAAGGCTACCCTAGATCTATCTTGCAGCGATGCTGAAAAACAATTCTTGAAAGAATCAAGCTGTCTCTCACGTAGTTTAACTGCCTGCCAGAACAAAGTTCAACTTTCTTTGAAAGATTACGAGGAAATCCAGCAAGCAATAATATAAAATTAAAAATAGCTGACATCCAGATGAAGGTTGCTGGACTTTGAAAAAGGCAGGAAATTAGGACTCTTAATCAGGAGAAATTAGGCTTCATAGAAAGAGATCTATAATTGACAGACGATAAAATTAGAAAGCAAAGGCTTTGACAAGAGCTACTGTAAGCATATTGTTTTCTCTTTAAACTCAGTTATTTAAGGGCATATATCACCATAATGGGGAGAGAAAGAGTTGATATAAAAATGAACTAAGTTGAACGTGTAGACAAGAAGAAATGACACTATATAAGATGGCATTTTTACTACATGGATTAACTGGAAATTGGATGCTACAGAAGGAAAGCTCAGTGAGACTTCTGAACTGAAGGAGGGAGGGCGGAGGGAGCGTGCCCGAGTGACCTATAGAACGGTATCAACACCAGGAGGCCCAACACACGTGTAAGTGGGATCACAGGAGGAGTGAGGAGGAGGCGGGGGCAGACACGGATCCGAGGGGTGGTGGCCGAAACACCTCCACATTTGGTGTAACGTGCATGGTGCATCAGAGGCCAGTTATCAAGGCTGGCTCAGCCGTGTCACATCGTATACATTTCGGTGTTTCCCAGCATGGTGGCTCCCAGGGTTTCCACCAGCATTCTCTAGGCCAAGGACTATGTTTGTTCCACCTTGCACAATTGAACGGAGGCAGCTGGCTCCTCTACTCATGACTAAGGTAACACCAGCGGAGTGTGGGGTCTCAGACAGTTTCAGCTCTGACTGTTGTGAAAAGGAAAGTCAGTCTGGAGGACGCTACCTGTACTGTCCTCTGTTGCTGTAAGGCAAGTGATCACACACTCAGCAGTTTAAAACGATGCCTACGTAGGGTCCCACAGGTTGTAGGTCAGAATTTCCGATGTGGAATAGCTCCCCCTCTGCTGAGGGCCTCCCCAGGCTGAACTGAGGCATCCAGTGAGGCTGTGATCTCATTCAAGCCTCAAGGGCTTCTTCCAAGACCACCGGTTAGTATCAAGCTCCAGTCCTTGTGCTCAGAGGACAGAAGTTTCCACGGCCTCACCGGCTGCCAGCCAGCGCGGTCAGCTCCTAGAGGCTGTCCTCAGGCCCTTGTCAGGTGGGTCCAACCACAGGCTGTGCATGTGTGTTTGCTTGTTCAGGGCCAGCAGGACGACGGATCTCTGCTGTCTGAACGCTCTGACTCCTTTTAAAGACTCGCCTGATTAGGGCAGGCCCACCTGATGTCACGTCCTCGTTAAGTTGGCATCACTGATTAGCAACCTTAATTACATCTGGAGAACTCTCGTGCCACATAACACAAAGGAATTGTGGAAGTGATCACCCATCACCTTCACAGGTTCCGCACACACTCAGAGGAAAGGCAACACCCAGAGCACATGGACCAAGGGGTGGGAATCGCGGGGCCATCCGAGTGTCCCCCAACTACACCATGTTTGAAGTTTCCATGTCTGTGCAGAAAAGGAAATGAAAGGAATGGAGGGCACATAGGTGGGAGCCTCTGTCTGGGGGCCCCATAAGGAATGGTGCCCCTCCTCTGCTTAGCTCCCCACTGCACCCCAGCACCAGGTCAGCCTGTAGGAAACGTTGTGGGGTACATGTATGAATGCATGCATGCATGAATGGAGTGATGGAAGTTGCTTTTAGATGAAAACCTGAAGCCAGGGTGAATGATGGTTGATGACATCACATATGTAAGGGATCTTCCTCTGATTTCAATGCTTACGTTGGGGTCCCTTAAAGAGCCGTTCATGTCTCAGTCACCTGCAGGCAGACAGACAGACAGGCATCTGCTCTGGTTCACCCAAGTTCCGAAACGGAGGTTACTTGTTTCCTCTCCCCCGTCATTCCTCGCGTTTCAAAGAGAGTCTAATACTGCTTCTCCGTCCAGAAAAGACTCTGAGACAGCTCCGAGGGTGAGTATCTTCGAACACTTCCAGGACTTAGGAATAATAAAGCTCCAGAGAAACACATAGGGCTAAAGGCAGAACGGGGGAATGATTTTCCTGAAGTAGGCGACAACTTGCCTGCCGTTTTGTCTTGCAAAGCAGCCTCCAGCCAGTGGCGAGCGGTTGGTCCCCAGGGGGCTCAGCTGTCTCTGACCCAGCTACGTGCAGGGTTCACGGAACTCAGCACTTCTGCTGCACATATGTGGAATTTGCATTCTAGTGGGAGAAAATGAAGAGCAAATCAATAAACATATGTCACACTAAGCACACTAAGCACAGAAGAAAACTACCTCAACAGCCATATAAGAAGCCTGCAGTGACCGTCGTACTCAGTAGTGCAGGACAGGAAGGTTTCCCCTAACTCAGGAACGAGGCAGGATGTCTGCTCTCATTCCTCCTATTCAGCCAGTACTGCAAGTTCTAGCCAATGCAATTAGGCAAGAAAAAGAAATAAAGGGCCTCCTCACTGATGAGTCCTGGACACCACGGCTTCTCAGCGCTGGGCTTGGGCTGCTGCTTCTTGCTGCTCCGTCTGTGGTTTGAGAAGGAGCCCGTGGCATGGTGGTGGGCTGGACCAGGGTATGACAGTGACTGGGTCTCTACAGATGGATGTGCAGAGCGGAGCCCGGGCTGGATGGGAGATGCTGGATGCTCAGATCGGCGCTGTGGCTCCTACTTCGGGGTTAATATCCAGGAAGGGAGCTGCCACCATGCCAGCTGTCACGCAGGTGACAAAAATCTGAAGACTCCATGAAACCATTCTCTGACCCATGGCCACCTACTCAGGTTTGCCTATTATCATTTGTGGTGACTCACACAGGGTGACCGTGGGGTCCTGTGCTTAAAAAGCAGCGGAAATTAGTCATTTAAGACACTAAACTATAAATCCTTTCCCTTTCTTCCATCATCTTTTTCTCTATCACAGTGTTTTTTATTTGCCATTTAATGTTGGTTGAGTAAAGAAAAGTCAAGTTTTTCAGTTATCACCACGTGTTTACTGTTCACCTTCATATTGTGCGATGCCACTTCTCACTCATTTAACTCATATAGAGTCTCAGAAATGGTACAATTTAGACTTTTTTTTAGCTCACACGTGCATATGTGTATTTCATTCTTGCTAGAACACCAGAAACACTGCAAAAAAGAAAAAAGAAAGCAAGTTTTTACTGCATTCCTCGGTATAATCATTTCCTACCCCCACTCTCTGCCTTTACCTTTGCCCAATCAGGAAGAAGTGAAGGGGTCAGGGCCTGCGTGCTGCCCGATGTCCCTTCCCTTCCACGTCATCGGCAAGAGCAAGTGGCTGACGTGGGGACGTAATGTGACAAGGAAGGCAGAAGGCCCTCTGGCCACGTGCGGTTCTCAGGGGTCCACGGCCTCCTCCTCTGCGCTTGCTGGTGAACACGCGGCCTCTCGGGGCCATCAGCTCCCTCAGGCGCAGACGCGGTCTGCTTTCCCCGTGTTCTCTCTGAGTTTTGCTGAACCCCCATGCATCGCCAGTTCCCCCAAATTCTGTGACACCTCGTGTGACTTGGGCAGCACATTGCGTGTGTCTCTCTGCTCACGGGCACGCTCCACTCTGCCCTGGGACTTCACTTACAAAACACAAGTTTGACGATGACACGATTTAAAAATTCAGGGTGGTGATACCAACAGCCAAAGCCACGAAGGAAGAAACACTGGGATCAGTTTCATCGAAATGAAAACCGTGTGGTCGTCGGAGGACACCATGGACGGCGTGATGAGGCCCGAGGACAGCAGGCCCGGCGGAGTAAGTTGGCCACTGAAGAGTGTGCGTGAGCTCCCTGCAAAAGTCAAGTTCATGGAGACAGAAAGTAGGATGCGGAAGTCAGGGGCCGGGTGGGGGGGCTGGGGAGGTGTTTAATGGGGACAGAGT
This sequence comes from Lyroderma lyra, assembly GCA_004026885.1. NCBI lineage: Eukaryota > Metazoa > Chordata > Mammalia > Chiroptera > Megadermatidae > Lyroderma > Lyroderma lyra. Next base: position 86,297 of record PVJL010005863.1, read on the forward strand.
TCCGTTTGGGACGACGAGAAGGTTCAGGAGACGACGGCGGGGACGGCTGCGGAGCGATGGGGATGCGCCTCGTCTCACTCAGTCCTTCGCTCAGAATGGCAGCTTCCGGGGGAGGGTACTTCCCACACTAAGACACAACAATCGAGGGGCAGCTCTGCGCCGGCACGTGGGCCTCCCGAGGACAGGCCAGGTGGCCCGTGCAGGCCGCAGGGGTTGGTAAATGCCCAGACGGGGCTCTGTCGTGAGGTACTGATGTCCTGGGGACCGAGCCCACGTCTGATCTCACCCACTCACCCCGTTTCTTAAATTGAGACTCTAAGCTGACAGGGGCTCATTCACGATCCACCGAAACAAAGAAGGTGGAAGTCACATACGTTCATCGTGGCACAGTTTGTAAGCGTACCTTCATTTGGATTTGACAATGTGTACAGTCACGGAACCAGTACTGAATCATGATAGAGGACATTTCTAGCAGCCCAGAAAGTTCTCCCGCGCCCTTCGAGCCCAGTGCCCTCTCCCATCCCTGCCCTCTGGCATCCACCGCTCTGCTTTCTGCCACTTAGCTGGTCCAGCGTGTCCTATGGCTGAAGGCTTGCAGTAGGTGGCTGCTCTGGTGACCGTGCTACACAACCTTTGGCACCTTGATTAAATAGATGGTGTTCTACTGACACAGCGGCGGGGCTGGGGGAGACGGTTGGGCCCCGACCCAGGTGAACATGGACCGTGGTCCCGACTCTGTCGTTGGTTAAGGCTGACTTCACGTGAACTCATGTCTCCAGCGTCAGCTGCTTCATCTACAAAACGGAGCTAATGATGGGACCGCCGTCCAGTGCATCCGGGGATGGAAGAAAGTGGTAGAATGACGCGTTTAGGGCAGCGCTTGGCTCACATGAGAGCTCAGTAACAGTAGTTTATCATATCACTATTGGTGTTATTATAACAACGACGTGAAGCATCATGTTTCCTCACCTTTAGATGAGGGCATCCTGGTACCTCCCACCGTCGCCGTGGAGATCACGCAGTGCCCGGGAAGCGCTTTGCAAGGTGTCCGGGCCGCGGGAGGGGCTCTGCAGTGGGGCTGTTGCCACTATTCTGTGTGAGGCCACTGTGGACCCTGTTCTGCTCTTGCTCACGAGTCATCACGTCTCACCCCGAGGATGCGGGCAAAGTGCTCCTTTCGTACTGCTTTCCGTGGTCTGCTGAATACAAGTTTGGGACGGTGAGCCGCAGAGGGAGATAAGGAGGCCTTCTCCCACGGGCCCCGGGGAGCAGTCCCCTGTGGGCGGGGGGGGGGGGGGGGCCAACAGCAGGAAATACCTTCGCCCCTTTTCTTTCCTTCTTTTTGTCCCTGTTTCTTTGAGAGAAGAAAACCAACAGCAATGGGCTACCAAGCTGTAAGGCTGAATGTGTGACTGAATTCTCAGAACTTGCTGAGGTTTTCCAAACTCAGGGTAACTTGACTGTGTTCGATTTTGAAGGACTTGCAGCAGGTCAGGACTCTCATTGAAGGAAAGTACACAGTGAGAGGAAACAATTACAGGGGAAAGGCGTTTCCACGTGGCCCCAGAAAGCCATTCAGTTTCTAGAATCGTCAGCTCGCCTTTTCGAGTCGGGAGAAGATGTTGCAGATGACAGGAAACAGAACAGAACATGCCAAAAGGAATACCGAAGGCATCAGGGGACATCCACGTCTGTGATACGCCGAATAGTTCAGCTAAATCTGACTTTGTAACAACTGGGTGATTAACATGCCTGTATTAGGGAATTACTTTCCCCGCCTTGCCTGGAGTTTGCGTAGACATCTGCAGCAAGTGCTCTGTCATTGCTGTTCTCATTTGTCCCCGCAAACAGACAGGGGGCTGAAGTCACCCTGGTGGCTAAACAGAGAGTGAACTCTCCACGGACCGCTTCTCATTCGGCAGCGGGGAGGCTGTCTCCAGCGTGTGTCTCACGAGAGGACAAATAATCGACATGATCCATCCTCCTTCCATCCCGACTCATCTCATTTTCAAACGGAATCCCACCAGACATCGCCCTTGAAGACAAACATGAAGGAGAAACTGGGGAGAGATGGGGAGATTGAACCTGGGCGTCCTCATTCAGACCCTAACAAGGGAGCAATCTTGCCATTTGCAATCAGATAAGGGGCATTATCTCAGTAATAAAAGGCAATTGAGAATCTAAATGAAAAATCTACTGCTTTTCATGCTGATTTATTTTAGATTAGAAAAAGTTAAACCAGATGTAAACATGAAGAGATGAAGCATGAAGAAGGAATCGTGACAGAGTGATAAATCTCAGTTTTGAGTTATTATAGGTGCAGTGTTGCATTAACCAGAAAATAAACTGTTGATCCATAAACTGGTCTGACATTAATTATTGTTGCAGGAGAGAGTTCAGAAGATTGAATGCAAACTTGCAACCCTGGCAGAGATGGATCGTGCATCTAGATTAGCTGTGGAGGGTGCATTCCAGCCCCAAGAGAGGCTGCGTTAACCTCCGGGCCATCCCACCCGGAACCACCCCCACCGTACACATCCTGTCTGCCCTGCAGCAGGGCCTCCGACATGCCCAGGATTAGCTCATTCCAACAACGTCTGCCGTTGCCTAGACAGAAGAGCCAGCCAGCACCGCCCTGGATCTTGGACAACGTGGGATGTGAGTAGACTCAGAATCTCTCCTCCATGTTCTCCGTGGACCAGGCATGTGTGTGCAAGAGGCCAAGTGCAGGTGGGGCTCTCTGGAGGCCTGCAAATTCCTCTTCTCTCCCCTCTCTTCTTTCCTGGGGTATATGAAGTGTCAGTCCCTATTTTTCTTGCTCAGTGCTTTGTGAGGCCCAGGAGCCATCTCTAACTACCTCTGCTACCTAGCACTCGCGCGTACACATGTGCTAATATGGGGGCTGCTGACACCAACACGTTCTAGTAGAGTCTTGGCTCTGACACTTAGTAGCTCTGGGACCTGGAGCAGATCACCCAGTGTCTCCATAGCCCCGTGTCCTTATCTAGAAAATGCAGAGAGAATACCTGTCTTGTGGGGGTTGGATGAGAGGGTGCATGGAAAACCTGAACCCAGAGGCTGGCAAATTCATTAAATATCTGTGGTCCGTAGCCAGGCACAATTCTCCATCCAAAACTCTTGGGGCCAAATGTGATTCAACAGCGATTTCTTAATTTTATATCTGAACGGTAATACTGCATAACATTCTCAGTGGGATCTGACTAACACCCTGTAATTAAACTCGCTGATGTTTTTGCAATAAAATGTATGAATATTCACACTACTAAATGGAATACATTAATATTATAAATAGCCGCAGGTTAGTTCAGGTAAGGTTTTGCTGTCAGATTAGTTTCCTATGATCTCAGAGAAATAAACTCTCAGATTTCAAAGCGGTAAGGATTTTAGGATTGCAGATAAGGGATTATGGGTCCGTAGTGAGTACTCAGATGTCTTGAAGGAAGAGTCAGTAAGCAAAAAAAAAAAAAAAAAAAAGAAAAGAAAAACAATAATGTATTTGCTCATTAGAGCCCAGCTATGATGGTAGGACTTGGGAGGATCGAGTGAGAGAATGTGGAAGCTGTTCTGTAAAGCACTTAGTCTTGTATAAAGGAAGGTTCTAGTATTAGTGCATCTGTGAAGTTCAGAGCTTCTGGCTCCTGATGGATTTCATACATCAAACTGTTGTCAGTGTTATTGATGTCCTAGCTGGTGGCAGGCTTGGCCTCGGTGGCAGCCGTGCCGGCAAGGTTGAACTTGGTAGGTAGAGTGGCAGGTGGTGAGGTGACATGGGAGGGATGCCAGACTAGGGTCAGGGACAAGTGTCAGTGACAGACCCACTGTATTTTTTCCTTGGGCTGTTTTGTCTCTTACTCTCTCTGGGACTTGGATTCTTTAAGAACAAATCAAAAACAACACTCAGGGACTTTGGAAAATCCAAGTGAAGTAACGTGTATAAAAGAGCTTTGCAAACTGGAACTCGTGCCATGACTGTGAAGTGGCATGAGTTTTCTAATGTGCCTGAGCATAGTTTTCTGCTCTCAGGGAGTGACCCCAATTGCCGGTGCTCCAACTGGGGCACCTTCACTTGCTTATTAGGTGTATGTGTGACTTCAGGCTACTGACTTAACCTCTCAGTGCCTCAGTTTCCACATCTGCAACATGGGAATAATAAAGATGCTTCTCTCATAGAGTTGTTGGAGGATCACAGAGGCAATTATCTGATGTGCATGCCACCAGTGACATCAGCTTGTGTGACTGCACGCTTGAACCAGGTGCAGGAGCCCTCGGACCAGAGGTGGGAAACGAGGCCTTCAATCTTTCCCCTTATGGTGTGGCGAAATGCCCATTGCCACTCAGTAAGTAACACACTAATGGCTTTGGAGACCGACAGGAGACAAGGCCTGGAGGGGACTGAGTTGAGAGTCACTTACTGATCACTCGGGAACTAGCCTGGGGCTAAGCATCCTCCTGCTGAGGGCAGTATAGACCAGGAAGCACAGCAGTGGCCTGTGTTTATGAGGAAAAGGATTTCTCCATGTAGAGAGAGTGCCACACACATTTATTTTTATGTGGCTTTTCCATTTCTTTTCATAAAATTTTAGTTTTTACTTAGTGGAAATCATAGTAGGCATCCAATTATGTTGTCTGTTCTGTTAACAGTGTACCATTAGTATTTTCTCATGATTTCAGTCATTTCATTCATTCAGCATATACGTATTTTCAGATATACTAGGGACCTGGTGCTGTGCTCAGTGTTGGGATTACAGCAATGAACAAAGAACTTACTATGTGGAGTTCGCATTCTAGTGGGTGAAAATGAAGAGCAAATCAATAAACATATGTTACACTCAGCACACTAAGCATAGAAGAAAACTACCTCAACAACCGTATAAGAAACCCGCAGTGAGCATCGTATTCAGTGGTGCAGGACAGGAAGGTTTCCCCTAACTCAGGAACGAGGCAGGATGTCTGCTCTCATTCCTCCTATTCAGCACAGTACTGCAAGTTCTAGCCAATGCAATTAGGCAAGAAAAAGAAATAAAGGACATCCAGATTGGAAAGAAATAAGTAAAGTTACCTCTGTTCACAGATTACATAATCTTATATGTAGAAAACCCTAAGAATTCCACCAAAAAACCTCTTAGAACTCATAAATAAATTCAACAAAATAACAGGATACAAAGTCAACACAAAAATCACACAAAAATCAATTACATTTCTGTATACTAACAATGACAATCTGAAAAGGAAATTATGGAAACAATTCCATTTACGATATAATCATAAAGAATCAAAAGCTTAGGAATTAACGTGACCAAGAGGTAAAAGACTTGTGCAATGAAAATTATAAAACATTGCTGAAAGAAATTAAAGAAGACATTAATACATGGAAACATAGCAATGTTCATGGATTAGAAGACTTAGAGGTGTTAATACTATCCAAAATGATTTAACAGTCAATGCAATTCCTATAAAAATTCCCATGATTTTTTTTCACAAAAATAGAAAACGCATCCTAAAATTCATGTGTAATTTCAAGGGACCCCAATAGCTAAATGATCTGGAAAAATAAGAATAAAGCAGGAAGACTCACACTTCCTGATTTCAAAACTTACTACAAAGCTCCAGTAATCAAAGCAGCATGCTGTTGTCATAAAGACAGACACATAGATCAATGGAATACAATAGAGAGCTCAGAAATAAACTACCACATGGTCAAATAAATTTTGACAATGGTGCAGTGGGAGAAAGGACAGCCTTTTCAACAAATAATGCTGGGAAAACTGGATATGCACCTGTAAAAGAACGAAGCTGGACCCTTATCTGAAACGATATACAAAAATTAACTCAAAATGGACCAAAACCCTAGGTGTAAGACCTGAGGCTGTCAAACTATTAGAGGAAAACCCAGAGCAAAAGCTTCACGATATTGCATTTGGCGGTGATTTCCTGGATATGACACCAAAGGCACAGGTGACAAAAGAAAAAAAAAAAGTAGACAAATTGGACTTGATAAAAATGTAAAAATTTAGTGCATCAAAAGCAGGGTAAAAATTTGGCAACCCACTGAATGAGAGAAAATATTTGTAAATCATATATCGGACAAAGGATTAATATCCAGAATACAGGGAAGACTCCTCAAAGTCAGGAATAAATAAACAAACCAGTTTGAAAAATGGGCAAAGAACTTGAATAAACATTTCTCCAAAGAAGATATGAAATAAGCACATGAAAAGATGCTTCGCATCTCTAATGAGGAGGGAAATGCAAATCAGAACCACCATGAGATACCACTTCACACCTATTAGGATGGCTGCTGTCAATCAACACAAAATAACAGCCGTTGGCGGGGCCGTGGGAAAACTGGAGGCTCGCTTGTCCGCTGTTGGTGAAAATGTAGGATGGCGTCGGCTCTGTGGGGAATGGTGTCGCCGTTCGTCAGAGCCTCATACACGACCCAGCAAGTCCACTTCCGAGGTGGAGACCACAGAGAACCGGAAGCAGGGTCTTGACAAGACGCTGTGCAGCCATGGTCATGGCGACGGCATGCACGATGGCCAACGCGTGAATGCGATGCAAGCGTGTCTACCGACGGCCGGATGGGGAAGCAAAGGGCGGTGCGTGCGTACACGCGGGCGTCATTGGGGCTGGAGAAGGGAGGAGATGCCGCCGTAGGGCGCAACGTGGATGAAGCTTTTGTTACATGATGAGCCAGTCACAAGGGACAGATGCAGCATGATGACCTCTGTAGCAGGTGCTTACAGTAGGCAGTCACGGACAGTAGAAGGTCGGTTGCCACAGGCCGGGGGGGCAAAGGTGGTGATGTGCAACTTTATGAATGAATGTACTTAACAGCACCGTGCTCTACGCTGAAAAATGGTTCCCATGGTCATTGTTAGGCCTATTTTACCACACGTGAACGTGAAAAGAACACGTGTATGCCACATGCTAGACTTAGTAAAACCATCGTTACCCCATGCCGACTTCAGCTCCCGAGTAAAGGCTCCTCAGACGAAGTTCCGACTGAACCTGTGCCAGGGCCAAGCTTTCGCATGCAACCGAACACAAGGCATTCATTGTCCTTGTGCAAAAGCCTCCAATGTCCCCTGGCACTGAGGGAGTAATATGCACATGAGCGTGGCGTTCAAGGCCACCTGTACCTGTAGACGCGGAGTCTGCAGCATGCGCCGTGCACACGTTGTGCGTGAACAGACGCCTTAGCACACGTGGCCTGCCCACGCGCCCTTCCCTGCGGCCGGGTGTTCTGGATACTTCTGCGCTTGGCCATTAAAAACCCACGCTGCAGAAACATCTTCACAGATCTGGCTTTGGCTCTACTTTGGATCAGTTAGAATTCCTAGAGTTTTGAGCTGGGGAGGGACGTAACGCGCTTTGGGGGCACGTCTTTGGTGGTGGAGTGGAGGGAAGAGGCGTCTGGGACACGACAGAGTTGGGAGGCTGTCGTGCTCTGGAGAGGAGTCACAGGGCCTCCACCAAGGCAGGGCCAAGCCAGAGGCGGGGATGAGCAGAGGGATGCTTTGAGAATGCAGCCCACGGGAGATGCAAACACGTCCCCGGGGTCAGCGGCTAGGTGACCCCTAGGAGTACAGAGCCGGTCAGTGCCCTAGTTCATGGTGGCTCCATCTAGACTGGCAACGTGGGGACGGAACGGAGGAGGAGGGAGGGGGTAGAGGGAGCGCGGCCATCTCAGAAGTTTCGCAGAGAGGGAAGTGAAGGCAGGACGGTCATGTGTGGGGGAGGGGATGTTTTTGGTTTTGTGTTTAACCTTTTCACTACATTAATCAACTTCAAGGTTTTTTCCTCCAAAATGTGTCAAAAAGCCACAAGAAATATAAAGTTGATATTTTGACTATTTTATGCATTTTAATAATAACATTTTGAGCTGCTTTGCATATAAATGACATGATTTTGATTTTAAATTTTTGTTATATGGTACCAAGTTTACCATTATATTGAATTTTAGCAAAAAATACTCAAAGCATGCTAAGTGGTATCCATTAGATTTAAGTATGGATAAATTAGAATCTAATGGCATTGATGACATAAAAAATGTATTACAAAATGTTACACAATGTGGCACACAAAACGTCTTTGTTGCTGACAGTGTAAGCCACAGGAAAACATGCTAAGAAATCTTGTAAGTGGAGAAAAGTCCTTGAAAGAGTTTCACACTGAATAACAATTTTACAGTAATTATAGTATTTATATTTTTAAGTAAATACAGTTAAGGTGGCACATTTTATTAAAATAAATGATTACATTAAATAAAAACTTCCTCTTGTTATTCCTTCTTGAAAAACACAAAGATATAGAAAAATGTGCATCTGTTTGAGTTCGTGGGCCGTCAGCAGAGGGGACTGTTTATTCGGATACGTCTGAAGGTCGCCGCAGAAGGGTGAAGGTCAGAGCGACTGCGACGCGGTGAAGATGCCGAGGGAGGCAGAGCTGAAGCCAGAGGGGAGGACAGGTGTCCTGGACCACACAGGGTCTCCCAGGAGACAGGAGGCTGCCGTGCACAGATCACCCTGGATAAGAAGCTTGTTTTCATTCTTGAATTTATTTATTCTTCCATCCCTTGTTTCTTTGACAAATAGTTTTAAAAGCCCAGTATGCGTCCAGCCCAGTAGGAGCTCGGACCCCATTGGCAAGCACGGCGAAATGATTTTACTCCCTCAGGGTTACCGTCGAGGGGAGAAGTGGACACTAGCTGTAGATTCACACCATCGACGTGCACTTACCAGCCCTGGTGAGTGGGGGGCTTTGGAGGGTCAGGAATGCTCTGCAGGGGCTTAGAAATGGAACCCTGCACCGGCTCTGAGAGTGGGGCCTGGAGAGACACGCACAGGCGCGGGTCCTTGGAGCTGGGATCTGGAGAAGGACGAGGGGAACGGCGTGCCGTGCGGATGGGGCAGCACGTGCAAAGGCCCAGCGGTGGGGAGCGTGCGTGAATTCGGGACGATGAGAGGTGCTCACACAGTCTGTGCGGCCCAGAGAGACACACACGCGCAGTGATGCCCCAGCAGTCAGCGGGGCGGAGCACACAGGGCCCCTTGCTAGTGTCCTGAGGGCGACGGCCAGCACCGCCCTTTGGTGTGAACGGTTACAATGCGCAGCCAGCAGACAGCGGAGCCAAAGCCACGTCTTTCCAGGATGTCGCTGGAGGTGGGGTTGAGACCTGGGGCTGCTGATGACAGCGATTCCTGACTCACCCTGCTGTGGGGAACTCCTGTCCTGGCTCAATGGTGCCCAGAACCTGCACGGGACAGTTCCAGGCTGTTCGAGAAGCCAGTGGGGCCTAGTCGATACGCCACCTCCTGCCAACTCCGGGACCCCAGAGGGAGGGAGGTGGGAAGCGGTGCATCTGAGTGTCTGTTACTTCGGGTGCAGCTGGGGCTGGGGCTCCCCACTGAGCATTGCACAGCACTTCAAGAGTTCGCTGGGCAGAAGTTAATGCTGTGTCGTCATGTCCCAGGGTGATTGACTCACTAGACAGAATTCTCTCTAAAATTACATATAAAGAGCCACACAAGGCCATGACCGCAGAGAGAGGAAGTTTAAAATCTCGGCCAGGTCAGACTCTCGGTGCAGAACACGCAAGGGACACACCTTCCAGACCAGCAGAAAGACAACGCACCTTTTCTGCCGAACTAGGGACTTAAACTGTTTTCCATTCCCGTGTCTGTTGTTGTCTTGTTTCCTCCCGGAAACGTTTTCACGTGTTATCCAGTGTCCCCTACGCCGTGTCTGTGCCAAGTCTGAGAAAAGGGTGCGTGGACGTCCGATGCCTCCACACGCGTGGGCAGGCACAGCCAACTAGCCAGATACTAGCCTTTAGGCAACGTAGTAACAGTCTGGGAAACGCGCTGGCGAAGAGCTCAGGCGCTTTGAGCCTGACCATCCCGGGGTGAGTCCTGGTGTCACGCCCCCCAGGTGACCTCAGCTTCGTCGTTTTCAGCTGCAGCAGCACAGGGCTGAGACAGTCTGTCTTCCCAGCAGCCGTGAGAGTTCCACGAGATGATGTACGGCGCTCACTAACCCTGACAGCCGCCCGTGTGAACTCTCCCTGGTGGCAGCAGCTCTTACGGTCGTTACAATGAAAAATCGTGTTACTAACCGGCAGCGGCTGCGTTAGGCCCCGGTGCCGACGACGACACCAGATCACGGGACTCCTCCCAGTCCCCGCGCTCAGCCCCGCCACAGCCCGGTCCCGCCCGCCTCTGTCTTCGCTGCCGGGTTGGGGCGGCCGGGCTCCCGCTTGGGACAGAAGCATTGTGACTTCTCCTCCGTAAGCTCCACGCTGGTGGCCCAGATGCTGGGGCTGAGAGGAGGCCGGAAATGGGGCCTGAACGCCGAAGAGCTTCACCAGCCCCGGGACTGAGGAGTTAGCTGGGGTTCAGAGTTAGAGGCCGGCTGGGGCCCCACGACCGAGTTCCCCCATCAAACCACGCGAAGGTTACAACGGGGGTGGGGAGGCAGGGGAGTGACTCTCCAGCTTTGGGGTAAGGTCACGGGGTGTTGAGGGGCACGCGGGACGTGGGGGCCGACCCAGTGTGGAATGAGGTTCTCGGGCATCGGATTACTAGTTTACAAATCAGAACCAAAAGCCTCCCCCACAGCGAAATGCTTTCAGAATCAACTTCCAAGAGAAACCGTTGCCTTCTGGCCGAGCAAGCCAGTGTCATCGTCAAACCTGCAGACAGCAGAAGGCTCTGGGTGTGTATTCGTCTTACTGTCACTGGCTCTCCAAGGCCGATCCCGAAACTTGCTCGTTCGCGTTTAATCTGTTTATCGATACTTATCAAATGGCCCATTTTGGCTCAACACTCACTCAGCACTCTGATGGGGAGAAGAGTACTAGCCGTGGTTCTCGGGTCTACGAGCCCCGTCCGCCTTACCGTTCCCTCCCTGCTGGCTTGCCCTGTGCATTTGAAACCATCAGCAACCTGCCTTTTATTTACTTCTTGGCAGAGCTTGCCTAGGACACAGTGGGCACACGTGTTCGTTACAGTCCGCACTCCTTCCTGGGAGAATGGGGAGATTCTAGGCACGCTTCTTGATGTTTTAGAAACAGTAACGCGCGTCATTGAAGACCGTGTGCCTGGCAGATGCACATACAAGACTGGGCCGGTGTCTGTTTGTCTTCCAGATCCACAGCCGCCTCTTCCCACCGCCGGACGATCGCGTCGCCTGGGCAGCGCCTGGAACGCCTCGGAGCACAGGTTAGGGACTGGGCTCGGCGCGGGCGGAGGCCCCGTCCCAGCTCTTATTTACTCTCTCGCTCCTTTATTTTTATTAATAATGAACTGTGCTTTGGAGGCTCGTCTGCCCCCAAACGTGAGATGATAGCTCAGTGGCTCTGACAAGTTCTGGAGCTGATTTGAATTGCTAATCACACTGGCTTCTAGGCCGGCAAGCTAACGACGTGCAAAAGAAACATTGGTCGCCGCGGGTAGCGCTTCGGAGCCCAGGATTACCGGGGATCCCTGAGGGGGCCAGGGTTAGGGCGGTGGGGGGTGGCGTCCACCGGGAAGGACGCACGACTTAGGGGTGCACGGACACCGTGCCTACATGTAAACTGCACCCGCTGTGTGTTCCCAGAATGCAGCAGTCCCATTTACATACGGGCACGGTGTCTGTGCATTCATAAATCATTTTTATGAAGTTTCAGTCACAGCCACTAAACTGTAAAAGACGCTAGGTGAGATGTTTACAGTTCACAACCTTTATTGGGTTTAACATAAATACTAGTGTAAAAACAAGCTTTTTTCCTCCTTTTCAGGAGAGAAACTATAGGCTGAGGTCAAATTCCCTGCTGGTACTAGAGAGTATGTCAATTTAGAGACTCTAGAAAACAAATTTTGAAAGGCTGTTTTCATGGAGCGAATTTTATTTGTAATGCTCATTTTAATTTTAATTGGTAAACGTGGCACAAGAGTTGCTACATGTAAGTGCGTTTACGTGTGTGTGCATGTGTGTACGTGTGTGACTGTACACACATAGTTATAGCTTCTCTTCTCGTTCCCCTTTACCTGGTAATGTTTACCACTCACTTACATCGAGGACATCAAGGACCTGAATTCATTTCCATAACCGACACAGTCGCCTCAGGACAAAAGCATTATCTGAAGGAAGCTGTCCCTGCCGATCCTTCCTGCAGCCGTAGAGGGTGGCTGACATGTTTTCCTTTAAGAGTGGCTGATGTTAAGTTGGGATCCTCTGAAAACGTAGCCCAGAAATTGCCTGCGGTAAGAATGGACACTTCCGGTGACACACACGGCAGGCTCGGGAAGTGTGTCTGGCCACCTGCACCCCACAGGACATTTGGGGACATGGAGAAGAATGCCATGTTTTCCTCAGAGCACTCAGAGTGGCTCTGAGAACAGGCCGCCCTGGGTGACCTAGATGTGGACGCATTGGCTCCCGTCTCTGTAGAAGCAGCTCGGCTCAGAATGGCCCTAATTGGGTCCTTCCGCAGAGATGCCTGCTCACAGCACACTGAGCAGTTTAATGACTTCACATCCAAGTCCAAGCTGGCCCCGAGGCCAGAGGTTAATGGCCAGGGCTTCAAAGAGGTGCCCAAATCAGCCGGTGTGAGGAGGAGACACATAGCTCCTGCCCCCTCCCTCCCTCCGTTCCTTTGTCTTTCTTTTCCCTAAATCTGACTATATTTCCCAAGTTCCAATTGTGGGAGGACACTTTAGGTGCAGCCCTGCACCTTGGGTGTTCTGGTAGCAAGCCAGCAGCTGGCAGAGAAGTCCTGCATGACTCATTACAGCGGGTTATGTTCGGGAGTTGACTGCAACGGGGTCTTCCGGTGGGGCAGAGAAACTGGGCTCAACGCTGGGCGCAAGGAAGAGTGGGGACAGACAGCCAAGGAGCAGGGTTGGGGTGAGTGCACAGAAACCCTGTAAGAGGGAACCTCGGGGCTCTGAGGGGTTTGGGTTCAATCAATTTGACAGGTGGGGTGTGAAGAAACTGATCAGGTACCAAAGTGGGTGGCTTTCTTGAAAGTGACCCAGCAGGATTCTTGCTAAAACTGGACTAAATGGGGCAAGGACAGAGCCCAAGGGTGGGGCCCTGTCAAAAGGAGTTCCAGAAAGAGCCTGACTCTTGTGGTCCAGGAGCGGCTCCGTCAGGGTCAGGACATAAGTGGGCGCCATGCCTCCCCGCCAGGGCTGCCTCCTGAGGGGCCAGCCGCTCATACTATGGGTGCGTGTGAAGTCGTTGCCATCTGTCAGAGAGAACTGATGACAGAGGTTTTGTTTGAGCTACGCAAGTAGGGGAGAGAGACTCCAGTACAGACCTGAACTTGAATCTGAGCTCGGCAGCTGGCGAGTACAGCCAATGGGAAGGGGGAGGGAATGGGGCATAGAAAAGTCCTACGGAGAACGTGGTTAGATAGCAAAGGTGGGGGGAAAGGAACTGAATTAAATGTCAAGGGTGGGGAAAGTCGCCTCCAGCTGGCCGAGCAGGCTTCTCTCAGAGACCAGACTCTGGAGGGTTCTCTGCTAAAACCAGAGCGGCCAGGGGGGCTGAGGACAAGGCCTGGGGCGCAGGAGGGCTCGGAGGGGCCTGACCGCAGTGTCGTCCGGGAGGGTGTCCTGTGACATCTTTTCTAGGAAAGCGCTCTGAGCTCGCAGTGGTTAAGCCTGTGTCCTCAGGAGCAAATGGGAATTTGGTTCAGGAGTCGGACTCGTGAACAGGGCCCGGCACGAGGATGAAATCCTTCTCAGCACTCGGAAACGCAGAGAGCAGAGCTGCAGGGCAAACTCGGGGTCGTGAGGGCCAGAAACACGCTGTCATGACAAAAGAGAAACCAGTGGGCTGCCCCGGGGAGCAAGCCACCAGGTTGCAGAAAGCCCAGGAGCCCAGGGGTCCCTGTGGTCCTCCTCAGTGAGACGGGGCGCGTCCTCCTTGAGCCCCAATCATAGGACTCACTCCCTGGCTATTGCGCTCGGGGCTCTCAATGAGCCTCCTCGGGCTCCGTCCTGATTCGGTCACCTCGGGCCAGGAGGCAAGGCCAGATGTCAGAGACACGGCTCAGGGGATCCAGCCCCATCAGGGCGCCTGGCCAGCGGGGCACTCGTCCCAGAAGAAGGAGTCCATGGGCCAGGCAGATGTCCCCAAGGCATAAGCCCGCCCGTGGCCTCTCGAGTTGGGGCGGGGCCGTGGAGGTCGTTCTGTCCACTCGCCCCTGATGTCTGCTGTCTAAACCCCGCCCTCCTCCCCGTGCAGGAGCGGGCAGCCTCTCCGGGGCCGGCTGACCATGGAGCACAGCCCGTGGCGGGCTCACGCAGCCGTGATGGTGAGAAAACTCTTAGATGTTGGGCCGAAACGAAATCACCTTATTTATCTGTATTTAATCTGTGCTGAGTAGGCAACGAAGACCCACGAAATACTTCTAAGGTGCGGGGATGCGTGACCTGATCCGTGTGCACCGCGACCTTCCAGGCATGGCCTTGGACTCGGGCAGGGGCAGGCGGGTGCCAGGACCATGAGAGCGCTGGGGAAGGAGTAAAGGACAGGCGAGCGGGATCAGGGGGGAGTTAAAAATGTTTGGGGTGGAAAGGGTGAAGCGGGTTACCAAGTACACATTGGCAGTTACAGAACAGCCCCCGGGGACGTGAAGTGCAGCGCAGGGAACACAGTCAGTACTGTTGCAGTGACTGGGGGTGCTGCCAGCTGGGCGCGGACGTATCGGGGCGATCGCTTTCTGAGTTGCGGCCAACCCCCATGCTGCACGCCTGAACTCATGTAACACTGTGAGAAGGGCAAAAAGAAAGATGTTTCTGGAGGCCAGGGCTAACATTAACAAGGTCGAGGGGTGCTGCTGGGGAGAGAACCCAGAGTGTGTGGGGTTTGAGCACTGTGTGTGAGGGGCTGCCTGGCCCAGATGCCCAGGAAGCAGTGGGCTGTTTGGTGCTGAGGTCTGGAGACAGGTCAGGGTCGTCACGGACAGGTGGGTCAGGGTCGTCACGGACAGGTGGGTCAGGGTCGTCAGGGACAGGTGGGTCAGGGTCGTCACGGACAGGTGGGTCAGGGTCGTCACGGACAGG
>PVJL010005864.1:0-101191 GCA_004026885.1 Lyroderma lyra
ACCTGGGACAGGGTGTGACGGGAAGAGGGGGGCGCTGAGTCCTATCTGGGTCCCTCCATTTGGAAGCACAGAGGAGACGGTTTCGCTGGTGGTTTTCCCCGGGTGGGTCCTGAGTTGCTTGCGACGCCGCCTGCTCTTGTGCAGCAGCCACGCCCAGCAGAGCGCCTGGCACCGGCCCGCGCTCACCGAGCACCTGGGGAGTGCGCAGATGGGTGCTGGGTCCTCCGTGGAGGGTGCGGGGAGCCCAGGGACCTTCCTTCCCTCCCCTCTGTCCCTCTCCTCTCCTTCCCTTCGGATCCTTGGGCAACCATACCCAGAAGGTAAAAGCGACTCCCTCCCCCGCCCCGGCCCTGTTAGTGGATGGGGGAGGGCTGGGCCCCAGGGCTCTGGAGGGAAGGAAGGGAGGCGGGCCAGGGCGGGCAAGAGGAGAGAGCCAGCCTCCCCGGCCCGCTGGAGGAGCCCCGAGAACACCTCGAGTCCAGCGCGGAGCATACCCACGGGCTTCGTGCGGCACCGCCGCGGTGGGGAGACTTCAGGGGCTGGAGCGAGCGCGGGGTCCCTGAGCAGCGGGCTGGGGCGGGCTTGGCCGAGCTCCTCAGGCGCCCCCGCGGCTCCGCCGGACCCTCCAGCCTGGGAACCTCTCCAAGCGAACGCGGAAGCCAGCGATGAGCCAGCCCAGCGCCCAGCCAAGCCGAGCTATTTTTAAAAGTGATGCACACAAGCTGTGCCTGTGACAGAGAACGACTTGGCGCGCAACGTGGAAAATGCCACCCACCTTGTGATGGTTCGCGAACGTCACCCAGTCTGAGGTCACGAACACGGGAAAACTCATGTTTGAAAGGCCTAGGATTTGCTGGATTTTATAAAAGAGTAAAAATTTTCAGTTTTCAGATTTGGGAATAGTATTAAAATATCCAGATTTGAAAATGGCGTTGAACGAGAAATATGTAAATGGAGAAAAAGTCTTGAAACCGTGCCTGCGAATAATTGCCTAGTCTTCAAGGAGATTTCCCTGAATTAATAGCTGAGACTTAGGTGTTTCTGGATGTCCTGCCACTTCCCAAGTTGAACTAACTGGCTGTCAGTTTAATTTTCCTTCCTCCTTCCTTCCTTCCTTCCTTCCTTCCTTCCTTCCTTCCTTCCTCCCTCCCTCCCTCCCTTCCTTCCTTCCTTCCTCTCTCCTACCCCCATTCTTTTTTTTTTTTCTTTCAGCTAAGCACATCTAAAGAGAGAAATTGTTTTTAGCCTGAAAAGTCCGTGATCCATTCAGTTACATTTCTCTTTGAGCAGAGCACCAAGAATTACAGATTAATTTGACAAGCAGTTGTTGATGGTTGAGGAAGAGACACAGGATTTGGCCTGGCTCCACGTAGTTTCCAGAAATTTGTAATTGTCCTTTCTGATGTCAGTTTCCAAAATGTGCCCCAAACAGCACAACTTCCTATACAAATGCCATCAATAATGTCATTAATCCATCTCTGTAGCTTGGACCATCTTTTGCATTGAATTCCTAAGTTTATTCACAACCACGTGAGGCTGTCTTTCTACTCTTGTCGTCTTCCATGCTTCCGTGAAGCTTTTTCAATTGATAAGTAGAGGTGTTTTGGTGAGTGGTCTACTGGGTTGATTTTATGGACACCATCCTGAGTTATTACTTAATTTGGGGTAAATTATTCAACTTTTGTGAAACTCATGTTTCCTCATCAGTAAATGAGGATAATGCTTATCTCCCAATAATTGCAATGAGCATCAGACATAATAAATTTTTTAAATTTTCACGTGTGCTTGTCACTCAGTTTATATTTGTGGATCCAACATGAGTGATCTCAAAGATGTTAATAATATTTTTCTTTAGCTTTATTTTCATTTCAGATGTCTAAAACTTCATTGATGCAACCCAAGGTTTTCAAGTTTGATATTGTTAACATTTGGGCCAAAGAAATATTTTTTGTGGGGCTGTCCTGCGCATTCTAGAATGTTTACTAAGGTGCGTCCCACCCACTGGATGCCAATAGCACCTCCTTCTTGTTGTGAACAGTAAAGATGTCTCCAAATTTTCCCATGTGTCCTCTGCAAATGCAATCACCCTTGGTGAGACCATTGCTTTAACTTAAAAAGACTTAGTTTCTACTTATGGAATTTCAGGCACATAGTAAGTCTGAGGAATTCTCCACACGTCTCACCTGCAGCTCCCTACCTTGTCTCTTTGTGAGCTTGTCTTGGCCAAGAGATGAAAGAGACCCCACACACAACTTGCTTGTGACTGATTAACGTTCTTAGAAATGTGGGTAGAAGCGTGTTGTTTTGAGGTGATGATGCTCCCTAAGGAAAACTGGGAATTTGCTGTATTCTCAGTTCCTCTGACCATTCAGTCTTGGCCTGCTTCCAGAAAAATGTTGGGATCATTTTATTTACTGTTGTGTACTAAGCACGATAGGCTTTATACTGATCTCACATTACACATGTCATCTGATTCATGATGAATATGTGTATGTCAGTGGATCCTGTCATTCATCCATCATCCAGTCATCCACCACCATTCCATTGTTTTTCCATTCATCTATCTATCCATCCATCCACCCTTTTGTCAAAGATCTTCAGGGGCAACCTACCGAAAAAGGCAAAAGGCTAAATGTGCCGTAGTCAAGCCCAGAGAGACTTTGGCATCTCCAACATTACATATTTTTAAAGATGATATAATATATAATTATATAAATATGTAGCAATATGAATAATTATAATATAAAATTATGTAATAATGAAATATAATAGAAATAATTAGTGATACATAATATATTACACAGTATTATTTACATATCATATACACACATACGCTATTATAAATGATATTAGAAAATGTACTCCAGGCATGTGTGTTCCTCATAAAACAGCACGAGGCAGAGAACTTGTACATGTTAGGAAGAAGGAAGACACAAGCCCTGTTCTCAAGGACATTTTAATCCAGTGGAGCCCAGAAAATGAATTAGTATAGCATATTTTTAACCAAAAATGAGCTTAATATAAGAACATTATTCAATATATATTTTCTTGTGAGGTAAAAAGATGAATTAGTGATAAAGAGACTATTTTCCTCATGAAAACTTACTTCCTGTGTTCTTTTGGGCAGTGAGTTCATTATGCTGAGCCTCTATTTACCCACTTATAAAATGCCTGCATTTCTATCTGTTCCCGGAAGTCGTTGGGAGATGTCACTTCCTAAAGACCGCGGGACTCCTGCATTGGCTATCACCTAACTTACTCCTGCTTTCCTTCATTACTTACACGTTTTCAAAATTGTTTTTTAAAGTCTTGCTTGTCTGAAGACTTTCTCTTTTTTTATTCCACTGTGTAAATAGTTGAGTCCAGTAAGTTGAATTCAATAAGATGTTGTCTGTTTGCAGCTTGGTAAATAAGATATTATTTACTTATGGCTGTTCACACCACCAAGAATGGGGACGTTTAATGAGCTCTAGCAGTGCCACAGAACAATCCGTGTCACAGTGACGCTCATTAGAAACCCCTTGCTACTCACCAGTGCCATTGGCATCCCATTTTCACAAGTTGAGGCTTATGTCTGCAACTCACTGTATTTAATCTAATTCCAAAGTCAAGTTATTCCTGGTTAATTTGAGTCAAATGAGGTGTGAAAAATATAGTGTTCACTTATTATACAGCAATTCCCCTCTTCTGTCAAATGACAAATTTTAACCAGTCAAAATATAACCGGAAAGTTGACCTTCACCTTTACGTACTCGGAATCAGCGGATCCCATGTAAAACTCTTCTCAACTTGAGGGAGCCGCATAAAGGTTTCATTCGTTCATTCATTCATTCATGGAACATTTGTTAAATGTGATTGACTAGGCTAGGCTTTTATATCAATAATTAAAAGAAAGAAAGAATAGAATGCAATCCTAAGGACTTCGGGGCTTTGTAGTCTAGTGCAGCCGTCTCAACCTGGCTACACAGACTCAGCTGGGTGGGGGTGTAGGGCTGTCGTGGGAACAACAGGCGCCCTCCCTGAGGGCCAATTCAATGGAACCTCCTGGGTGAGGCTCAGACAAGGGTAATTTGGAAGTCTCCCCAGGTGTGTGTGCAGCAGGCTGGGATTGCTAGCCTGGTTAGACAGCTGGGAATGATCCCCCGCGGTGCTGAGTGCTCTAACACAGGCCGCGGGGCAGGAAGCGCCATTCGGGCCCTCAGAGAGGACACGGCTCTCGCAGGCACGCAGGGTCTCAGTGCTGTGAGCGCAGCCTCTCCAGCTGATGGCCTGTGTCACTGAGCCCACCCGCAGCGGTGCTGTAGACAGTGCCATTTACAATGGGGCCGACGGAGTGCCAGGAGCAAAGCATGGCCCCGTGTGGGCAGTGCTCTCCTCCAGGGCTACACACTGGCTCTGGGACCCCAAGAACCACTCTCTGGGTATGCAGCAGGCTCTGAGAGTGACCTGCACCATTTGCACAACAATTCTGTGAAATGTGGATGCTGGTGGAGTCACCTGAAGGGGATTGTTCTGAGTCTATATTCCGGGCCTCGGTGGTGAGTCAGATGCAATCATCCTAGATGGGGACAGAGGGTCTCCTGCAGGCCTCGCTCCCAGCTGGACAGGGCAGCAAGCTAACCAGCTGCCCCTGGGGTCTCGGACTCCAGTCGGAAATCGCACTGAGAAAAGGGCTGAGGACAGGGACAGTTCCTGGTTGCAGTTTAAATATCTGCTTAGAAACAGAAGTAATGACAACACTCTCCTTGTCCTGATTAGTCCTCTAGATCAAAACTTTTGGGCAATTAATAACCAATATTAAGGAAGATTGATAGATACACATAAAACTAGCTTCATAAAACCAGCCCTTTCTAGCAGAGTGCAGGGTCCAAAGTATTCCCAAGGGGACTGGTGGGATGCAGGAGCACCATAGGGGACTATATAAGGTCAGTGCTAAGCGTTTCTCCTGTGCCAGTTACATCCGGGGTTAAGGATGTCTCTCATGACTATTACATCCGGGGTCATTAAGAATTTCTCCCGTGACTGTTACATCTGGGGTTAAGCACCGATAAAGGCTCCCACAGCCCTTCCGGTGGCGCACGCCCTTCCCCCACAGTGGTCGGGTGGTACTCTGCCCCTTGGTCTGTGCCATCATCGGGTGTCCCTTGAGAGTCCTCCACTCTGGGCACAGTGTGTGCACGTCAAGTCCCGGCTCCGGACAAAACGGGTGGGTGGGGGTAGCGTGCACAAAACCGAGGAAAGCATCAGTTTTCAAAGGATGGTTTTCCTCCCTCTAAAATTCAGCTTTTTACCACCAGCAGAGTTTCTCCGGGATGAATTTTAGTTAAACGGCGTGTGCCGCACCGTGCATGGCTGAACCACAACCTGAAAGGTGATCGACTAGGAGAACGTGTGTGAGTCTCCTGGGGCCGCTGTGCCAAACTCCCACAAACCGGGTGGCTTGAAACAACAGAAGTTTATTCTCTCCCCATTCGGGAGGGCAAATGTGTCACATCCACGTGTTGGCAGGGCTGTGCTCCCCCAAAACTCCAGGTAGACTCCTGTGCCTCCCCCTACCTTCCACAGTCCCTGGCGTCCTTACATGTGCAGCTGCATGGCTCCAATCTGGCTGTCACCGCATGGTGACCTCCTTTGGTATCTGTCTTCATGTGGCATTTCCTCTTCTTATAAGGACACTCATCTTTGGCTTAGGACACACCCTTGTAACTGGATTCACCTGTAAAAGTGCCTGTTTACAAGTGAGGTCACATTCACAGTTTCTGGGGCTCCTATGCATCTTTCCTGGGGACAATTCCACCTGTAAGAGCTGAGAGGAAATAGCATGCTTGGATGGACGGGGGCAAACAGTGCACAAAACAGATGGAGATGGTGATGACGGCAAATGTAATGTGGGGACCAGGAGGGGCCCACGGTTTCAAGTGTGCAATCCACTGACTGCCACAAGCCCTCTCCCTGCGGCCGTTGTCCCGTACAGTATGCTCCAATTCCACTCAGTAGTTTTCTACTTGTCAGTATGCAATTATGTCATGGATGTCATTTAAAAGGACAGAATTTGAATGTCTTGATTTGTGGGGCAAAGTACATCCAAGTTGAGTT
The DNA here is from genome assembly GCA_004026885.1 of Lyroderma lyra. Lineage (NCBI taxonomy): Eukaryota > Metazoa > Chordata > Mammalia > Chiroptera > Megadermatidae > Lyroderma > Lyroderma lyra. The sequence goes on from PVJL010005864.1 coordinate 6,097, forward strand.
TTGGCTAGACGGGCAGGTGGAACTGGGTCAAGGTGAGCAGATACAATGGAGAGCGGTGACATCATCTGGATGCTGACTGCAGGTACTTGTTTCAAAGTCATTTTCCCAGGGGACCCGATTCATCTGCGGTCCACGTGAGGATGGCATCGCTCTGGGAGCTGCCCCATCAAGGTCACAGCTTGAATTTCCCCGGGGACCTTGGAGTTGTGCAATGCTACTTCCTGCCTCAGAGGCGAGACATTCCGTCTCTAGAAAAAAATAGAAAACAAATGATCAGATAGAGGACCTGCAGTGTCACACTAACAAGACTGGAAAGATTACTACGAAGCTGGAAGGCCGTACGTGTCCCCTAAGTTGAAAATATAAAATCATAGAAGCGAATTTCCCGATGACACGTTTGTGACGCACAAGGGGTTTCCCTTTCCTCTAGGGCAGTGGGAGGACGCGCAGACACTGATGAGAGCTCAGCTAAAGCTCATTTACTTTAATTACGAGGATAAAGAGAAGCCATGGGAAGCAGCAGGTTGGCCTGGGCGAGGGCAGGGCCTTCAGAATTGGTCGGACTCAGTTTCTACGCCGGATTCGACACCACCCCCTGCATGAGCGGATCGAACCATTTGAATTTCCTCTCAGTTCCTGCACACAAGCGGGAGTGGATTTGCAGAGGGACTAAGTCCGGGAATGACTACAAAGGACCTTCTCCGGTGTGTGGTGCTTAGTAGGCCCTCAGCACATGTGTCCCCCACAGCAGATTTATCAAGGAACACATCAGTGAAAGCAATGTATTATGGGTTAAATTGTGCCCCTAATACGCGTTGAAGTACTAACCTCCAGGACCTCAGAGTGTGACCTTGTCTGGAGGCAGGGCCTTTACAGACGTAACTGAGTGAAAGTGAGGCGGCCTGTCAGCTGGGGCCGCTATCACCTATCATCACAGGCTGGACGGCTCAAGCTACAAGCATTTATTTCTTGCACTTGTGAGGTGGGAAAGTCCACGATCAAGGTGGCGGAGGTCTGCTGTTGGCTTTGGACCTGCCTGCAGATGGCCCCCTTCTCGCCGTGTCCTCACACGGTGGAGAGCAGAGCGGAGCCAAGCTCTCCGCAGTCCCTCGTTCTAAGGGCACTAACCTCATTTGCGACAGCTCCCCCATCATGACCTAAGTGCCCCCCAGAGGCCCCACCTCCTAACACCATCTCATTGGGGATTTGGGCTTCCGCACGTGAACTGATGGGCACACGGTCATTCTGTTCACAGCGTGAGGCCGTGAGGGGGTGCGAAGCCAATATGACACATCCGCATAAAAGGAGGAAACACAGATCCTGAGACAGGCGAGCACAGAGGGAGAAGCACAGCCCTGCCCCCACCTTGACCTTGGACTTCTGGCCTCCAGCCCTGTGAGCAGTATGTTTCTCTGTCTAAGCCACCCACCTTTTGGTACTTGGCTATGGGATCCCCAGGAAACTCGCACAAGGGGGATGGGACTTGACAAAAAGGGTTCAGTGCACAGACTTAGCTTGTGTTGGGGACTGTTTCCACGGTGTGACCACACAGTGCCCAGTGCAAAGTAAGCATCGCCCCCTTAAATGCCATACGAGGACGTACGGTGAGGACGCAAACGTCCAATGTAAGGGTGCCCGCTTCAGCAGCTGCCGTGCTGGGCTTTCTCTATTTTTATTCGTTAGAGCTATAAAAAGACTAGAACATCTTGAAGATTGGGGAAGTGTTGGGGTGCAGCACAACCACCGAAAAATGCCCCCAGCAGAAGGGTTTTGCATGCACCTGTGTGACGTCGCATGCTGCAGCAATGCATGGTTATCATACGAGGCAGACTGTGCCGCTGGAGGAGCATGGACCTGGGTCAGCGGGCCTCCCGGTCACGCGCCTGTCCTTTGGTTGGCACTGTATTTACAGGGCGGTGTCCGCTGGGCTGCTGCCGTTGTTATTAATTTGAGACACATCAGAAAGCATGTTAAGGGGACACAGCCAGCGTCACAAAGAACAGTCATCGTCCACGGCACCTGCTCTTGCATTTGCACTGCGGTGTGATAGGTTGGTGGTCCGATTTTGACGGCCACCGACTGGAAAGAGCCTGCCTTCTTCCTTTGTGCTTCCTCACAGGACTGTCCCTTGTCTCCCTAACGTGGCTATTCACATACTTTAGCTAACAACCATCGGCTTAGCTAACGACCCTGAACTTGGAAAACATGTAGCAACGTAAAGCCTGCATCTGTGTGGCCCGAAGCAGGTTTCTCAGCTTTGACACTGTCGCTATCGGGACGTGTCATCCCTGTCATGTGCATGGTACGATGTTCAGTGGCATCGCTGTGCCCTATTGACCAGATTCCAGCAGTGTCCCCACTCGGCTATAACAACCGAAAGTGTCCCCGGACATTGCCAAGTGACCCTGGGTGAGGGCAGCTGGGTGATAGGAAGGGGCTGACAGCCGTGCAGCGAGCAGAGTGAACGTCAGCGGAGCGGAGGCTCGGCTGTGAGTGTCCCCGATGCTGGCGCGCTGACAAAATCAAGTCCACGTTTTATCACCGGGCAGCGCCACTCTGAAGCCGGTCATCTCGGTTATTTTCCCGGGTTTACGTGATGCGATCGAACGTGTCCTTACTGATAAAGCCAAGTAAGTGACGCGGCAGGAGTGCGCTCGGGCTGCCATGACAACGACAGAACGCCCGCAGGGCGGCTTAAACAACAGGAATGTATTTTCTCACAGTTCTGGAGGCTGCAAGTCTAAAATCAAAGTTGGGTTTTGGTGAGATCTCTTTAGTCAGCTTGCAGATGGTGCCTTGTGGCTGTGTCCTCACACGGCCTTTTGTCTGTGTGTGGGGGGGAGAGAGGGAGAGAGAGAGAGCGAGCGAGGGAGATCTGGTGTCTCTCTTCTTATAAGGACGTCAGTCCCATTGGATTCAGAACCCACTCCCAGGACCTCATTTAACTTTACTTACCTCTTTAAAGGCCCCATCTCCAAATAAAGTCACATTGGGGGTTGGGACTTCAACCTACGAATTTTGGGGAACACAATTCAGTCCATGGCAAATGCTAAGATTGTAATTTTATCCAGAGATTTCCAAGATACGTTAATCACAGGGAATGGGGACATAGAGCCCCAAACTCTTTAAATAAGGTCTCGTTGAGGGCTCTCCGGATCCTGAAATGTGGCCTGTCCCCTGCTTTGTGCTTGATCCTATCGAGCAAAAGCATCCCGAAATGGAGCAACGCAAACCCCAGCAGCCGCCTGGGCTGGGCAGCCGATCCGCTCCCCACCTGCGTTCGGGTGACCCCTCGGTGCCGAATCTCCGTGGGCGTGACCACGTCGGCATGATTGATTAAAGCGCCGACCACTGGTGAGTGAGGAAACCTCCAGCCCCGCTCCCCTCCCTGGGAACCAGGAGGTGGGACTCCTCTCATCCTGGCAGCCAGCTCGCAGGCGCAGGTGGGGTCCAAGCGTTACCTTATTCACCAAAAGACACCTTTACTGCTCTCACCGCAGGCAACCCCAAGGGCCTTAGGAGGGCTGAGCCAGGAATGCGCAAAGGCCAAGCACATATTTGTCACAGTACCCCGTCGTCCTATCTGAGATCATTCAAGGTCTCGTCGGGAGAAGGGAAATTCTGCCCAGATGAGTTCTTAGCCCTGGCTGGACTTTAGATTTATTATACCTGAGAAATAGTAACCAAATACATTTTAAAACAAGGAAATGAGAATTTCTGAGAACTTCCCGGGCGATTCTAACGTGCAGCCGGAGCAGTGACCCTGCTCCCGCGGAAGGAATGGTCGCGTTGGACCCGGAAGGCAGAGCAGCGTTCCCAGTGCACCGAGTCGGGGAAGGACCTAGGTCGAAGCTTCCAGGTTGTTCCCGGCCAGCAGTTCGCAGGCTGTGCTGTCATCAGACTCACACAAGCAGTTTTGGAAGTCCAATGTCCACGGCACCCCCCGTGTCAGGGGAGCCATGAGCTCTGGAGCGCTGGTGCCAGGTTGTGTTTCGGGAATGGACAGCCAGGTCTGAGGACCAGCGTTGTAGATCAGGGGTCCCAGCATGTGAGAGTGCATCAGAGTGACCAGAGGGTGTGTCCCCACAGGTCCTAGCCCTGTGCTCACCCCAGTTCGTGCTTCAGAGGGTCTAGGGGAAGGACAAGGGCGTGCACTCCTAACATGTCCCCAGACAACGCCGATGCTGCTGCCGTGACCTTGGAGAAGAACATTCTATGCCAAGTGGAGCCTCCTGGTGTCTTCAGCCTGGATGCCAGACAAAGTGGCCCGGAGCTGTCCTTGTGGACGAGTACCCCAGACTGGGCACGTGTCTGAGCAGTGGCCCCGTGCTGTGGTCTCGGGGACACTCTCCCACGGCCTCTGGCTGGGGGCTTCTTGGTGTTTTCAGTCTGTCTGAAGCCGCCTTGGAGGTGACTGCTGAGTGGCCAGAGCCAACGGGGCAGCAGAAAGATAAGCGCCCTGCAGCCGTTGCGGACCCCTTCCTCCTGTGCCACCAGGCCCGAGGGCGTGAGGCCCGGGCGAAGTTATTTGGGAGGAAGAGTAGAGATCAGTTTCCAACCGGTTCGTTTGACACTTAAAAAGCTCTTTACAAAAATGATCGTTTCCCGATAAAATAAAAATAGTGAGAAACTCGGAACTGGCAGCTCCTGCCGAGAGAGACAGAGAGAGAGAGAGAGAGAGAGAGAATGTGATGCCGAAGGCCTCCCCGGGGGTCCTGAAGGCGCTTTGGGCTTGCTCAGGGCCCCTCGCCCTCCCCGACGTGCGGGGGCTCCTCGGGCAGGAGGCGCCAGCCCACAGCGCGCTCCCCCGGGCAGTTTTGGACGATGCTGCTTTGCTCGTTGTGGCAGGTAGGCCCCCGCCCGCAGTGGCTGCTCCGGGGGTGACTGGCTCCCCGGGTCTCTCGCCTGGCGCTGGGCGGTGCCGGAGAGGAGCTGGCATCTGCGCGTTCCTCAGGCGGGCGCGCTGTGGCGTGGCGGCAGGTCACACGGCGCTGACGAACGGGCCGACTTTTCTGAGCTCACAAGTCAAGGAGGGGTGACTCTTCCCCCGCGGGAAGTCCGACCGCCCCCCTCCTCCCTCCATCCTGCCCCACGCCTGGTTGCCGTCCACCAGGACAAGCGATGAGAGCATCCAGAGGGACCGAAGGCATAGACTGTCCCGGGGGAGAGAGCGGCTCGGGGCGCCGTGTGCTTCCTCACCCCGGTTCGCGGGTGGAGGCGGGGGGCCCGCCCCTGACCAGTCAGCACGGGGACCTCCGGCGACGGTGCACCCCAACCAGTCCTGACCGCGTGTGGCCAGAATAACATGGGTGGATCCGCAGCTGGTTCCTAGGGACCCTCGTCAGAACCCACACCTTCTCATTCACAGGAGGGCGGGAAGAGTGTGTATCGCCCCGTCACACCCCTCAGCGGCCCGGGGGCCACCGTGCCGGCAGGTACTGGGGCTGCGTTTATGAACACCCCTGGGTGTTGTCAAATGTGGGCGCCTTACCTGGGGCCTCCTGCTTGGCCAGCCCAAATTGGGTTGCCGGGACTGTCGAATGTCACTGTCTCTGTACCACAGGTCACCCTGGGGTCCATGGGCTGACCCCGACACGACAGGCTGGGATCTAAGAGGGTCCTGTCTCGTCCTTGTGCTGGAATGTCCCTCCACCTTGCCAGGAATGCCACTATTACCGGAACATCCCCATGAAGATGTGGCGAGATTCCACCCCAGGCCTTTTGCTTTCGTGGACATTTTGGTTTTGGAATAATTTTAGATTTACAGAAAAGTCACAAAGATAGCTCGGAGCGGTCCCACAGAGCGTCATGCACGGCTGCTGCGAGACCCCAAGAGTGAGCATCTCCTTAATTTGTACCTGGCTGCCTCGCTCCCCTGCACCTGGTCCCAATCTGTCCCGTGTGCCCCTCACCAGTGTCCCCTAATGTCCCTGTCCCTGCGGCCCGGGGCACTTTCCAGGACTAACTGATGAACATGTTACTATGAACCAGATGTCAGACTTTGGATTTTTCTAGTCTCCTGCTCACACTCCTTTTCGACCCAGGGTCCCAGCCGGGGCAGCTCCCTGCATGTAGCGTCTCCTGGGGTTCCTCTGGCTCGTGAAGGCTTCTCAGTCTTCCATGGTTGTTGTAATGACTTGGGCAGTTGCAGGGGTGCCGGTCAGGGTACTTTGTAGGATGTCCCTCAACCCAACTTCTCTGAGGTTTTTCTCGTGTTTACACTGGGGTCCAGGGGCTTTTGGGGAAGAATACCACAAAGGTGAGCGTCATGTCAGGGGCACATGATATGACCTGATAACCTTGACCGTTTGGTTCCGGTGCAGTCAGCCACGTTTCTGCACGGTAGTAGCTTCTCTCCCCGTTCCGTACTGTCTCCTTTGGAAGCAAGGCACGAAGTGAGTCTTTGCTTGGGGTGGGCAGGGGAGGTGTTAAGTGCCACCCGCCAGGCGGGGAGGTATTTACATTATTATTTGGAAGTCTGCCCAAGTGGGTGTACTGAGAGGTGGGTTCGAGTGTTCCCTGAACTCACTTACCCCTTTGCCAGGGACCGGTGACAGAAGCGTCACTGAACCCGACAGCTCTCGTCAATAATGGTCATGGCTGGGATGGACATTGGTGTTTGGAGCCCAGGAGCAGGGCTGTGCGGGTAGCGTGGCACTTAGGCCGATGGGGCTTCTTGTCAGAGGCAAGGGGGGTGGTGCGAGTCCACGTGGACGGCCCGGGGACCTCCAGGACTGGGAGGACTGCGCTGACCACACTTGGATAAGGTTCTGCCGCCGGCCGAGACGTAGCGCGAGGCCGGGGAACTGGCAGCCTCCACGACATACGCAGACGGTAGTAATGAGCCGAGACGTCGCAGACAGTTTCCGGAATGAGGGTGGAACTGACAACCTGCTCTTTGAAAGCTGTAATTACAGCCGCGGTTGAGAAATGTTATCTTTCCAATCCTGCATGTGCGAACTTATCTGTCACAAACACACGGTTAAGCTCCCTCTTAGGTCTGGGCTGTCACTTTCAGACACCTGCTTGCACAGATCCCTTATTCTGCCTTTACTCTTGAGCGATCTTCCTAGCAGAGACAGACGTCTTGAAAGGGCTATCCGAGTCCTGGGGCAGGCGGCGGGGGGTCATAGATCAAAGGAAAACGAATCCACTTGACGTCTTTATCAGCTATTTCAGCTGCCCACGCTGAGGACAATCTCATTGGAAACCCAACCCTTTTGGATGATACTTTTTCCCATTAGGATTTTTCGTTTCCCATAGGAATATCAAATTGTTATTAAAAATTGCACTGGAGTCTTGAAATTGCTAACTGAGCTCCGCCCAGGGAGCCTAGGAGTTTGTTTCTCGGGGTTGAACTCTCCTGACCCAGGAGCTGCGCGCTCGCTCAGTGCCGACTGTCGTCACGGAAGCGGAAGCACTGTCGCCCCCACGCGATCCACGCGGCCGGGGCTGGGCCCGAGCTCGGGAAGGACAAAGGCAACAAGGCCGGTCCTCCCTTGAGAGGGCCAGCCTGGGACGGAGCCACCGTGTCCTCTCGTGCAAAGGTGGGAAGGTAGGAGGCAGGACTTGCGCCTTGATGTGCTCAGGGCTGGGGCGCCGGGGGCGTTCGATGGCCAATCGTGATCACCGAGAAACCGGTGCCGAGGCGCCCTCAGCTCCTGCTGGGCGAGCGCTGCTGGTCTGGGTGGACTTCTTCTTCTCAGGTTGGGTTGCTCTGCACTTAGGATAGTGAGACCTCATTTTAGACGTGGGCATGGGCAATTCTCCAAGGGCCCACCCTGATGAGGGAGAAGGAGCCCATTCTGGGTCACATCTGCTGAAGCTGCAGAGTCTGCGGGTTTGCTCCTCTCATCTCCTGGGCTCCTTATTGCTCCCTTTCCTGTCTCACCAGGGAGCGGGCAGGACGCGTCCCCCTCCCTCCCCAGCAGCGTTACCGCTTTGCCCTGGGAACTGGGTGGCAGACGGCGCAGGCCCTGTGGGGGCAGCCTGCCTGGGAGGCTTGGGACTCCGCGCTTGGAGTTTTATTCATTCTTTCTCCTGCAAACACACGCCCTTCTTCCTCATGAGCACGGGCTCACTCCCAAGAATTTTCTGGGCAGGTGTTACAGCCAACACCTGCCCAGACTCCACGTCTTTCTTTAAAACAGAACCTAATTAACACAGAACAGGACTCGGGTCTGGGGAGAGCTGTGAAACGTGGAAGAAGAACCGTGGCCGTGGCCGTCTGCTCTCAGCACCTGCCCCTGCCTGACTTTGCTCGTGTTGTCATGTTGAATCAGGTCACTGCCCACGTGGCAGCTGGCTTTGGTTGAACCTGTGTTTTTCCAAGGAAGCTTTTGGCTTAGAGCAGGCATTCCTGAACCTGCTGGAATTGTGAGGGGGCAGGAGGCCGGGGGCCAGAATGCCCTGTGAGGGTGTCCTTGCTGAGAGTGGAGGTGACCACAGCTATTCGACCTTGAGGGGTTATATCCTGATTTCTGCAGATCAGCTGTCACACGGTCAGCTGGGAGGATGGGGACGGCCTGTCTCCTGGCTGCGGCTTGGTTGGGGGTTGGAATCAGGTTTATTACAGGGATTTCCTGCTCACACTGCTTGTGTCACAAAATAAGTTACCGTATCAACTTCAAAGTGCTGATATGAATGCCCGTGGGTGCATGAAGTTGTGTTCTTTTATTGGACTTACTTATCTAAACAAGATTATCCACCTGTATTATGTAACTGGACATGGATATTTGCACTTCTAGTATTTATAATTCAATATCAACATCATAAGATAAAATGAGGTTGACATGAATGCTTTTAAAAGCTTGTAATGCCCTTCTTACCAAGACATACTGAATTTTCAACTTTTGTGTGACCTGGGATGCATTCAGCACATTGGTATGGAACTCTGCAGATTTTGGCTAAGAATGCTGTCCCGACAGCCAGCAGGACATTGTAAGGGGCTTATTATGCTTGAACTATATTTCACAGAAAAAAAATTTTTTTTATTTGTGACATAGAAACATGGAGTGCTGGAGTGGGGACACTCCTTAGGGGTCTCAGTCTCAATCCCAGTGCCTCGTCTCAAAAACGTGCTACCTGAGACCTAGAGGAGGGGCCGGGCCACCAGTTCAGGTGCCAATGAGCACTGGGTGGACAGTAGGGGGTGTCGACGTGTTCAGTGTCTGCACGGGGACATGTAGGTCCCTGCTGGCCTCAGAAATGACACCTGCATGGTCTGTATCCTCCCCTACCCCACACCCAGTTGTTCTCAAAGCTACTTTATTTAGGTCTTGACATTTCCCTCTCGTAGTTTGTTGATACCTAGTTACTTCCTCAGAATGCTGAATGGAGAGAACTCGGACACGACCATCTGAACATGCGTTACCATGAACAGCTGATGTCACGGCATTCAGCTAACCCTCTCCTGCTCTGGGACCACCTGTATCAAAACAGGACAACGGAAAATTTCCAGGTTGAGGAAACCTTATTTGTGTGTGCCAGTTGACCTGGTAAACAAGTATTTATCACTGAGATTCTGGGTCCAGAGGTGCATTGATTAAAAACTAACAAAATGATAAAGTTATTAGTAGAACAAATGCCCCAATGTCAGTGTGTACTCTGTAGCTCCATTAAAAGACTCCAAAGAAAAGGTGATCTCCCCCAAATAAAATGAAAGCCTAGAAACATCCTCATTGTTTCTCCACTGAATTTCACTGCAAACCAAATCGGGGAAGGTTAATAACCGAATAGAAATAATATTTTTAAGTACATGTAAAGCTTTGGAATCTGGAGTAGATTTCTGAGCAAACGGTATGAAAATCATTTCTCAAAGCAGTTTGTCTGAAGAAATTGCCATCTTTAAGATCCTTAAGAAGCACTCGAAGGAGCTTATCTCTGCAGAATTAGATTAAAAATCCTTCATTAGGCTATAGCCACATGTTGTCTTTGTAAGCATGTTAGTCACACAGAAATCTCCCAGCATCTGGAATGAACCGTCTTGGGAAATGTGTCAGCACGCGTTTGTTCACACATCTGGTTTCTCACGGCTGGAAGCTCACGCGACGGGTCTGCGGACAGCGTTCTGATGGTGACACGGCACAGTGAGTGGCAAGGCACACGCCTGGGGAGCCCCAGTCCACGGCGCCTCTGGTCTCTCTGTGGTTTCATCTGCTGTCGTGACGGTGCTCGGGCTACTCATGCTTTCTGTTCTGTGCCCGTAAAATGAAGGTATCGGGCTGGATCCTCCCGGACACCACGTAGGAATCTTAAACCCGAAAGATTGTTCTAACCTCTGACCCTCTTGGGTCCCTCTCGGTTGGTTCTGAGAGCTCCGCGGGGTGTGGGAGAAGCACTGGGCTTCCGAAAACTCACCTGCACGTGCAGGTGGCAACGGAGAGCCATGGGTCAGGCAAGTATGTTCAGGAGTGGCTTCTCTGCCAACCAGAACCCTAAGCTTACGTTTCTCAGATGATTTTTATGTTTTGCAGGATCTGTTGGGATTTAGAACACCCCAGATTTCAGCTACCAGGACTTACATTTACATATTAATGTACCCAGCACATCGCAGCCAATATGTTGGCCAATCCAAACCAACAAAACTCGGACCAGACCCAGACCTTCTCGCTCCAACCTCATGTGCTTTCTTGAATGATCTCAGCAGCTGGTTGTGTGACCTTGATATTGTACTTCAGACGTTCCCTAGGCGTCAGTTTCTTTATCTAAAATTAGAACTTAACCCAGGTGATTACTAGGCAGTCTACCTTTAAGATTGCACCCTAGGAAGTGCATAATTTGAGGAGTTATAAAGAAGCCAAGGAAAGTCATGAATAGTAGAAGCATGTATTTGGGGACAGACTGTATCCCTATTTTGATGAGATTGAAGAGTTCTCACATTTTATTTAAGTTCAATCCTGCATGCCAGAAACCACTGGAGTGTTTATGCTCATCAAGGATGTCACAGACATTTTAGCTTCTTATGACCTGAGGAGGTGAGATCAGTTTTCAGTCTGAGTTTGAAGTCTGCTTTCATGGACTTAACAGAAACACCTGCTTCAATTCCCTTCTTTGCTACTGTACGGGGATTTTGACATGGTTGCAGGATATGCTGCATTTTTTAATGGACCAAATAGTTCTCTGTCTTCCTGAAGATGAGATTATCCAGACCCTAGGAGTTTATTTCTTATAAAAAAAAAAACAACCCAGCAATAATAATAACAAACACACACGATCCTCATGACCTCATCCACCCCGCTCCCCAAAGTAGAATTATTTTTGGAAGACATTCAGTGAAATGTATGAAGAGAACTCAGGTAGAAATAGCCGTGGGAACTGGTTTCCCAAGAAACACACTCTGTCTTCTTGCTCTTAGGGGCCGCGAAGCATCACGGTTGCCGCCCACCACCCCCAGCCAAGCCACGTGAACTAGTTCCATCTGCATTTAACTGAGCTCACGGGCAGCTTTGATGTCACTGAGAGCAGTTACTGAGAAGCCCACTGAGTTCTCAGTGCTGTGAGGAGGCCCAGGTACATTCCTGAAATTTTTCAGAAAACAAGAATGCAGAAAGACTGTTTCTAGAAATGAGAATCAACTTGAAATAAATTATCCACAGTGGATGCTGAGAGATTATTGGAGTGGCATCTTCCAAGTTCGGAAGGAAAACGACTTTGAACCAAGATTTCTCTACCCAACCCAACTGTCAAAGTAGACAGACCTTCTGCTCCCTAGAAATTCTGTGCAGACCAAGATCTGGGTTCTGAATCCAAGCCCTCACTGTCTCCACCTCCCTCCCAGTCCACCCCATCCTGGAAGTCCCTGGACTTTCCTGCAGATGCCAAGGACGCAGGCTACCTCACTTTTGTAAGAGACCGTTAATCCCCCTGCTTTGATTTCTAGACTTCTTGTTACCTGGATTCGTCACCCTCCGATGTTGGGTGAAGAAAAAGCTTTAAAGATTATTCCTTATTGAGTGTTTGTGGCCGTTTTCACTTTGAGAGTTCCCATCAACACACATACACACAGATGCACATGTATACACACACTCACAATCACACGCATTTACACATTCACACATAATCATTTGTGCACACATGTGAGTACACACTTTCTTACAGTCACATTCATAGGTATGCACACGCACACTCATACACTCACATTTACACACACACGCACATTCACATCTACACACATTCACATGGAAACATAATTCTCACACTCCCATACACTCACATTCACACACTCACACACAATTGTATACCGTGCACACATTTACTTGTACATGTACACAAATATACAAGGGCTGTCTGGAACGTATCCAGCCATGTAATATGAAAACTAGAGGCAGTGATGGCTGGGTTTTTCCAGACAGCCCTGGTCCACTTTCTTTCAGTCATACACAGATACACAATATACATGCATGCACACACATTCACATCTACACTCTCTCTCACACACCTTCACTCTGTCACACACACATGCCAGGGCATCCCGTGGGTCCCCCGGACACCACCTGAGGGGACTTCTCAGAGCATGTCTGACTCACATCTGAGTAAGCCAACACCGGGCTCACTGTGTGCAGTAATCAATCAGCGCTCCTGGAGGGGTTCTGACAAATGTGTGCATGGAGACGTCACTATTCCCGCCCAGAGGACTCCCACGAAGAGGGAAGCTGTTATAGAGAAAAGGGAATGTAAAGAATGAGGCCTAGGAACTGCCAAGTAATTATAAAAGGGAAAAACAGATTTCTAAAATTAATTACATTAACGTACGTAAAAATGCCTGCCATAGACTGGTTCCTTAAGATTTGTTAGCTTAAAAAAAAGGTCCCTGCCCTCAATTTAACATTTACAAAGAGTCACCAGCTTTGAGAAGTGTTAACTCACCCCCTCAAGGAATGAGAGCTCATATGCAATTTGGAAAATATGGAATTTTAAAAGTCAGTAATGATTACACAGGTATATATGATAAAATATATACTCCAGAGTAGGTTATTGATCCGAGGAGTTTATATGTAAAGTGCAAAAGTCCTCTGAGAATTTAGTGTCCAGGCATTTTTTAGTTCAATTTACCGTCATGATTATGCCAACAATAATGTTATTTATCCTTTTAATCAGAACCAAGTTGGGTAGTTTCTGTGAAGACTACGCTTGTGAAATACATTATACTCACACCAGCAGGCCGGAGATTGACGCGTAAGTGTAAAGGCTAGGAGATGGCGCCTCTTGGTGCCACTTGAGAATGCGTGTACACACCTCCTCTCGGCAGACACCACTGGTAGACCCAAGACACGGTATGACAGGCTTTTCTTTTTCTTGTTTTCTTTTTAACAATTTTACATCGCTAACAAATTACTAGACCTCTGCCTAAGATTTGGAAACGGTGTGGTGTTGAAGTGAGTCAACACCCAACTCCTTTAACTACTGGAGCGTCGGTTCGTTCCCAAGCAGTGGTGTGTACCCCCCGGGGGTGCATGCTGGGCCATTCAAGGGTACGTGAAAAATAATCAGTAATGGCAAGAAAATAAAGTAAAAAAATGCAAAACGTTAGTTATGGAACAATCAATGTTAAGTTTGAATCACCGGTTAACGGAGACACTTCACAATTAGATCACATTAGTGAGTGATGACGGGTGAGTGCGTGGCTGTGACCCCCTCCCCCAAACCGCTCTTCTACCAATTATTACAGTTTCAGAACAATCCATTTGTGATGTTTCTAGAACTTCCCCAAACATACAAATACATCGGTAGCCAGACTGGTCAGTTTAGTTATTGACTGAGTAAAAGTAAGTGCGTTGTCTTTAATCGTGATTCTTTTCAAGTAGTTTTCTTATTTAATGTTTAAATATTTGATCATCATGATCAATATTTAACTGTATTACAAATATTGTAAAATTAAATCTGTGGTTTGTACTTTCAGTATAGTCATTTCTCTTTCCTAACTTACTACCTCATTGCCACTGTTTTACATTAAGATAGACACTGAACAAAAATGTCAGTATTTAAAAACAGCTGCTTTAAAAACAAGGGGTACAGTTTATAGAAATGGCTTTAAAAGGGGTACACATGTGGGAAAAGGTTGAGAACCCTGGTACTAGGGTAACTACTGCCACATGCATAAAAGATGTTGGGGGACGCGATGCCACGTGTGGGATAGGGACCCTGTGGGACAACTTGAGTGCTTTGGACACGCTGCGAGTCCCAGCCGTGGGAGGCAGGTGGCAGAAGACGGCAGGACGGCTTGCACAGGCTGCCCCACGCCCCCTCTGTGCTAGTATTTCAGGCGACAGGCATGGGTGTAAGCAACAGGAATAAAATGTTTACAATACAGAGACAATATTTGAACCTGAGCAAATCCTGAACTCACACACTCTGGGGTGAATGTTCCAGTTTGAAATGCCTGCTCTTTGTGGAATTTTCAGTTTCTTTCAGGAGACCTCCCTCCTTGGAATGCTGGGTGTGGTAACAAGAATGACCACATTCAGGTCCGGGGACGGTCAGGGAGGGAACTCGGGACAGACTCTGGGCAACGCTACATGGGTTTGATACAAGGGTGTTAGTGTCTTACTGCCACCGTAACAAATGTCTGTGGTGACTTAAAACAGTAGACATTTATTTTCTCAACGTGCTGAGGGCTTAAGTCTGGAATCAACGTGTCTAAAGGCTCTAGGGGAAGCCCCTTCCTGTCTCTTCCAGCTTCTCGATGGCCGCTGCCATCCCTTGGCTTGTGGTTGTCTCTCTCCAATCTGTCTTCACATGGCCTTGTCCCCATGTGTCTCCTCTTTTCCCTTCTGTCTTTTATAAGGGCAGTTGTCATTGGATTTATGGTCTACCTAGGATGGTCGATCTCCTCATCTCCAAATACTTAATTTAATTATACATGCAAAGGCTCTTTCTTACTCTCCCAAATTAAGCCACAGTCACATGTTACAGGGACTAGGAATCGGACGTATCTTTTTTAGGTGGGGACACCGTTCAACCCACTGCCGAGATTAGCTGAGTGACAGAATTTGCTGGTGGCGTCTTACCCTGCTGCTCCGTGCGTGGGCAGCGCTGTCGTAGGCGTGGGACCCTGCATCCCACTGCCCCAGAGGGCGGGGGCCCAGCCTAAGATGTGCTGCTTCGCCTCCCTCGGCTTCTCCTGTTCATCTGACAGCTGGAGAGAAGCGAACACCTGTGTGGGAAGCCGTGGTGACGATTCAAGGACTTCGTACGCATGAAGGGGTCGTAAGGCAGGCGGGCTCGCAAGGGCTGTTTTCATTCTTAACCACCCAGGATGCCCGTGACGGTGTTGACAAAAGAAATTTCAAGCCTAAATGAAGGTTTAAAAGTTTATTTGAGCCAGAGCAGAGGGCCAGACCTGGAAGCAAAAATCTCAAAAGGACCGAGCAAAAGTTCCCAAGAACGGCAGGCTTGCAGCTTATTTTCTACTTGGACCAAGGGAGGAGGGGTGAGGAGGGTCACGGGGAATCCACTGGTGGTGCTGAAGGGCGCGGGAGAAAACAAGGTGGGGAAATCCCTGGATTGGGTAAGAAGATGAGGGGGAGATATACACTTCCCTTACAATGGTGGGTGCAGGCTGCTTGACACTTAACATGCACAGTGACAGAGGTATGCAGGGCAAAGATAAGAGTGAGGAATGTTGCGGTCATCTCGTCCCTTACCGGTACCGGGGCATTGATCTCTGGAGGTCTGGAGAAGAGGTCGTTCAGATCATTTTAAGTATGTTATCCTAGATATAAAAAACAAAACAAAACAAAACAGAAAATCAAGGGGCAGAGCTTACTCAAGGTACGGATTCATCTATCATGTACACCTTAGGACGTCACTTCTCGTTCTAACCTGATCAGTTAGGAATTTTAATGATCATAATACCCTGTGGGGTTACTTCCCATTACTGAGCTTGCCAAGCCTGCCAGGAGCCACCTTTTCATGCACAGTGCCCATCTATGACGTTCAGAGTCCCAAGCCATAGCCACACCTTTCAAGACCCCACAAACTGCATTAGCCAGCTCACTGCTCACACATCACGTGATGCTGGAGAAGATCCCACGTGTCCCTGCAAAGTTGGTTTGTCCCTCCTATGGGTGCATTTCCAACCTTGTTCTTTCTTGTGGTTACCCAGTTCCTGGGCCCAATTCTTCCTGCTCAAGAAAATGCCCTCTCTTGGCACTTCCCTACCTATCTACCGACCTACCTACCTACCTATTATCCATCTATCTATCTATCTATCTATCTATCTATCATCACCCACTCGTCCTGTTGGTTCTTTTTCTCTGGAAAGGCCTGACTAGGAAGTCACCTCATCCCAGGAATAACTGCCTGATGCACTTGCAGGTTGCATCACTGGCCACCACGATGGCCAGCTGTCCCCTTCTTCAGTCCCGACCACAGGAAATACTCCAGGCCCTCCTCCCTTCTAGCAAAGGCTCAAACACCAGTTTCCTGCCAGGTGCCTGCTTTGGGCAGGTTATCTGCAGGAGTTAGGATGTACTACTGGGCCTACCAAGCCCTGAGATTCCAGCCACATGTCACTAGTTATCCCTGGCATCCCTTAGGGGCAGGCACTTCATAAGCAGAAATTGATAGGAGCGATCCTGAAGGTGTCCTCTGCCAGCAGCAGGCTGTGTGAATCATGCTGGCCCGTCTTCGGGCTGGGCCGAGGCCAGGGAGTAGCCCTTTCATTAGTGTCAGAAGAGCTGTTGTCCCTGGGGATGATCTGGGCAGAGGGACAGAATGCTCTTGTTCAGTCGTGCTATTAGCGTGCTGTTGGGATTCGATGTCCAAGGGAAGTCTCAGAAGCAGCATCGCAACGGCTAACGATTAGGTTTTCAGGTAAACCAATGCTAGAGGAGTTATTGATCCATTCATTAATTTATTCAATAGGCAGTGGGGCATCTTCACTGTGATAATCGCTGAATAACAAAAAAACAAATGACAGTCTGTATCCCTGAGACTCTCACAAGAGAGATACCTGAACAGCCCCCAGCTATACTGTGATACGCTTTACAGTAGTAGTTGAAGACACCCGCGGGCTTAACGTGTGCCCGTGACTTGCCTAATCATCACAGACGTGGTAGGTGGTGAAAGCGTGGTTCAAACGCACGTGTGTGTCAGTGCAAAGCTGAGATGCTGTAACCGAGGGACCCTACATCTGTTCGAAGTTGTGTAGACCTCGGTCATTTCCCTCCTTGGTGTCCATCTTCCGTACTACAAAGCGTTCATGTACTTTTACTTAGTTTTCTAGCAAAGCCCCTTCGTATTTGCTTATTCCAGGTGCTCCTTGCTGGGCAGCATCCCAGTTATCTGTCCGTCTTGGTCAGAACCGGAAGCGGGGGCCCCAGGTCCGCGTGCCCCGTGATTTTCTGCAGGTAAGCCTCTCTTTTCGGTATCGTCACAGAAGGGCACCCTGGAGCAGAACTCAGTTCTCTTTGGCATGTTTAAGACACACTTAGATCTCAGCCGAAGGCCACTCAGTTTTACACAGGGCTGTGGGATGTCAGGGCTTACGCAGTGTTGAAGGAACGAATAGGGCGAAAATCGGTATGAAGTCTAAAAAGTGCGTATTTCTGGGTTTGTGTGTGTAACTGGCTGAGGAGTTAGACGTCTCACCTTATTCCTGCTTCTATAATGCTCCCCTGTCCTCTCTTGGATTTGTGACAAACTTTTCATAAAATCTTGATAGTGAAAGTCGACCCCACATTTCCATTTCCTGATTGGTTCACGCGCTGATCTGTAGATTTTACAAGAGTAATCTCATTTTGTGGTTTTTAAAACTTGTAAAAGGTTCACAGAATTCCAAGGCAGAAGAACTACAAAGGTTGCCTGTGAAAGAAAACAGAAATCTTTCCGGTTCTCAGCAGTTACTAGTGTAAAACAAGACACCCTTTATATTATTTTTATTGCACACGTCATGTACTCTCACTGATATGTGAACTGGTAGAGTGAATGGTAAGTCTAATTCATCTGAACACTTACGTGTCACAGTGTCACTTGGGGAAAAACAATATTAGTATTTTCTACCAGCAGCAATTCTTCTGTCCCCCAATTCTCTATTTAGGGAAATTTGGGGCCTACATTGTAGCTTTCTCTTAGGGTTATGAAGATGAAATGAGATGATCTACACGAAATGCTAGATATTGTCATCAGAATGATCATGGCCATCAGCAACATCATCATTATCAGCTGCAAATCTCCCTCCTACAACTGCAAATGTGCTCAGAACCCACCGACTGAAAAGCAGAAACCAGCTGCTTTGCCGGCTTGGCTGCCTAGCTGCACTTTAAAAAAATTTAAGATGAATCTGGTTCCCAGAATAAATTAGAATCAAAGGCAGCGAGATGTTCCAAATGCCATCACCAAGGGCCACGAGTGCTGATGGAGCCACAATGATGTGAATTAAAAACAAACAAACCAACACGCCGGCCTCCAGATTCCAAGGTCACGGAGGCTCAGAAGTCAGGACATTCCCCAGCGGAAGGTCACGTGGACAGAAGGCGAACTGGGCAGGCGACCAAGCCTGCGGGCAGCAGAGCCCCGCAGGGCACCTGCGTGCGCAGCGACCTCACAGGTGCAGCTTCTGGCTGGCTGGGATTTTCCAACCTAATTTCATTTACGTTGGGAGCCTGGGGCATTTAAATCTCAGAACGTTTCTTACGAACAAGTCTACAGTAGTTCGGATGCTCAGGAAAGGGAAAGCAGCCACTATTTAGCTGTTTAAGAAAAAAAAGCTTGAATTTCAATGTGGGTTTCAGTGGGCTTTGAATGCGTCGGGTTTTGGCAGAGAACAGTAGTCAATGGAGCAATAACTCTGGACAACTGGGAGATAAGTGATTTAGAAATGCTTTTAAAGTCGGCGGACTCCGTGGATCTCAGTGGCTCCATTGGGAATGGTTTCAAAAGTCAGACTTTAAAACCTTAATTTCTGTTCCCACTCTCGCCAATGCAAACAGGAGCCAAGGGGAAGGAGAGACAAAAATCAGAGCTGATGACTAATCACAAGTCACAGAAACGCAGGGGCTGATGCCATAATTGTACTCATGCCGACCTGACCCTGAATTAAATATCCTGTTGTCACAATGCAGAGAGCTGTGCCACGTGCTCCTGAGCAGGACAGGAAAGTGTTATAGCTTGAATCATGTCCCCCCCCCCCAAAAGGTATGTCGGAATCCTGACCCCCCTCCACCACACCCGTGACCGTGACTGTATTTGGAAGTAGGGTCTTTGCAGATGTGATTGAGCTGAGGGCAGGTCATTCAGATGGGCCCCCATTCCATAGGACTGGTGTCTTTAAAAAGCAGGGAAACTCCGAGAGACCCATGGGAAGAGATGCCGTGTGAACGCAAAGGCGGGGATTGGGGGACGCTGCTGCAGGCAGAGGGACACCAAAGATCGTCAATGATCCTCCGGGAGCCGGGACAAGGGCTGCAACAGGCTGCTCACGGCCTCAGGAGGACCCGGGTGTCGGACCGCTGGCCGCCGGGACTGTGAGGGAACACCCTCCTGCTGTGTGAGCCCCTGGTCTGCGACCTTTCGTTGGCAGCAGCCTGCCAGGAACTAACGCCAGGTGACATGGTGACAGATTCGGGGCGACGGTTCTTACGGGGCGGAAGCCGCAGTGCACGTGTCCCCACGTGACCTTCGCTTGGGTCAAACTGCTCTTAGAAACTGACCCCATCGCAGGCTACACATGTGAGTAAGGGAGAAGCCAGGAATAAACCCCTAAACATGCAGACAGCGGGTGGGGGGAGGGGCATGGCAGATGGGGGGCACTTCCTGGGGAGTGGAGTCAAAGTGGAAGACTAGGCATTTGGCTTCTTTACTCTTCTTCCTACGTTGCCTTTTCCTTCAAATAATCAAAAACCATTTATTGAGCCAGTTCGTACACGTTTGGGCCCCTGGGGGGGTGTAAGTTCAGATTTCTATCCTCAAAATGCCTGAAGTATAGTTGGGATGCTAAGGTATCAAACAGGAATTGTAATGACGGTTCAGGAGTTTCAATGTCAAGAAAGGGCCGACAGGAGCGAGCCCTTACAGAGTTGTCAGGTGCTACTTCCATGACGGTCTCAGCTGACAGGAACTCTGGGGCAATACTCAGCAGTTGGGGTGCCAGCTTCATCACCAAGTCTGATGCCATCTGTGTTGAGCGTTTGTCCTTTATTAGGTTTAGGAAATTGCTTTCTATTCCCAGTTTTCTCAGAGGTTTTATTTTTATTATCATTTTTAAAAGCATAAATTGAGTTAAATTTTTATCAAATGTCTCTTTTTAAAATTGTGGATGAGAAAAAGGCCACATACTAAACCAGATGAGGTCAGGGAAGGCCAGTATGGCGAGCCCTACAGACCCAGAGACCGAAAGTAACCGCAAAGCGTGGTCTGGACATAAAATTCCTATTAAAAAGTGGGTCATGGCTAGGCTGACCAGACATACTCTTGTAAATGGGACAGAAAACAACGGTCCTGTCCCCTTGCAAATGGGATGTCTGGTCAACCTCCTGACACCTTGAATGTAGCCCAGTGAGACGAGGCTGATCGTACGTACTAATTGGGATGGGACAGTGCTGTGTTTTCTGTCCCGTTTAGCTCAGATAAACTGGTCAGCCTAGTCATGGTGGATAGTCCTGTCCTAGGCCTGTAGCTTCCTTGATAAAGGTCGATCTTTACCTTACAGGAGCCTATTTATTGTCTTTTTTGCATCTAAGGCAACATAACATACCCTTAGAATGTCAGAGCCATCCCTTTGTCCAGAACTGTCAGGCCACAGCCTTTGACCCCAGAGCATGGGACCACAGAACCCCTCACTGTTATCTTTCCCTCCAGTAATTAACTAGCCTGCACCCACCCGTTTAGAAGTTCGTGTCTCTGTTTTGCTTCTGTCCAATCCCAGAGATTTCCCTGCGTTGCTTTCCCGCCCCCTTCATTTACCACCAATGGAGTTCATGTGACCCTCCTCGAGTCCCCTCCTTCAATTCTAATGTATAAAATAAGCTGCAAAACTGCCATCCCCTGGAGCCTTTTCTCAATCTATTGAGATTTTGCTTCCTGGCAATTGTCATCCGTTTGTCTCAGATAAACTCATTAAAGTTCTCGACCTGTTTGGAGTTCCTTACGTCGACAAAAGCTATTGGACATGGTTTTCTTCTATACTCTTTCATGAACTTAGTTATAGAATAGATTTTATTATATTGAATCATTCATGCAGTCCCAGGAAAAGCCCAGCAGATCATCATCATTATTATTATTTCAATATGAGTGTGACAGCTTTATTTTCTGAAAATGGCTTCCACAAGATTTCCCGTTTCACCTGCTTTCCCAACAATGTGACTTCTTCCGTTGACAGGTCACGTTTACGTCCCCTCTCCGGGAATCTAAATGAGCCATGGTGGGCATGACAAGATGCGATGACTGAGGCTGCACCATCAAAGGCAGTACAGCTCCTGCCTGCTTCTCCTGAGCTCTGTGCTCCTGGAGCCCAGCCATGAGGTGAGGACCCCCCAAATTCTACAGAGTGGCTGACATGGAGGGGAACCCTGGCCTGCCGCCTCCACCCCAGCTGAGCTCCCAGCTGACATCCATTATCAACAAGGTAGCCATGGGAGTCAGCCATCTTGCAAGCAGGTTCTCCAGCCCCAGTGGAGCCACCCCACCGATGTGACATGTGACATGAAGCAGAGGCAAGCTGTTAGTACTGTATCTAGCCCACAGTACAGATTTGGGAGCAAACTAGAAGACGGTGGTTTTAGGCCACTACGTTTTGGGGCGGTTTTGCTGTGTAACAATAGATACCTGATACACAGTGTTTGATTCCACTGTCTCATGTTTTATTTAGGATTTTTGCACCCACTTTCAGAAGGAACATTGGACTATATTTTCTCCTTTTTTCCCCTCACTGTCCTTGTCTGATTTTTATATTAAGTTATATAATCTTTAAAAATGAGCTGGGATGGTTTTTTTTCTTGTCTCTGAAAGCAACTGTGCAAGTTTGAAATGTTTTTTCCTTTAATGTTTGATTAAAAAGAGACTTAGTGCCTGCCATTTCTTTGGAAGAGATTTTTGTCTCTTGGCCTGTTTAAGGTTCGGACCTATTCTGATTTCCTATTATTGCTTAAGTTAATTTTTGGTAGTTTCCTAGAAACTTGTTCACATCCTCCATGCTTTCAAAATATAGACATCCAATGTCTCTGTAACTGAATTTTGTTTCCTAATTCATTTGTAATATAGTTTATTCTCTCTCTCTGCCTCCCTGACGGGACTTGCCGGAAATGTGTCTCCTTGATCCATCTTTTCGACAGCGTTTCTTTTTTGTTCATGTGTCTAGCTTCTAAGAGGATAGAAAGGTAACTCATGAAACAGTTTTCATTTTCATCACTATGCTTTACCTGCATGATTTTTGAGCTTGTGATTTCTCTCTCTCTCTCTCCCCCTCCCCCTCCCCCTCTCCCTCTCCCTCTCTCTCTCTCTCTCTCTCTCTCTCTCCTAGTCGTTTTCAGTTAAAAGCCTGGTGTATTTTTCCAGGCTGTGTTCCCTTGAAGTATCACTTTAGAAACAAAGCAGAAGTTTGATAAGAAAAAAGTGCTTGTTAAATATCTTACAATTTCCCCTTGAACTAGGATGACCATAGAATGTATCAACTACATTGAGGCACTTTTGAGAGTGAATAAAAGGGAGTGCTAGGAATATGTACACCAGGATGAGACAGAAACAGGGCCTGGACCACACAAATCCAGATGTGTGTACATCTGTAAATGATTTCAAAGAGCGTATTTTGGTTTTCAAGTGTGTGTGTGTGTGTACAAAAAGCAAATGACTTCATTGCTTTCTAATGTAATTACATTGAGGTCCAAAAATCTGGTCTATGTGATAGAATTTGGAATTTGCTGAAATTTCCTTTGTGGACTAGTGATTGGTCAAATTTTGTAAATATCCCATATGTGGTTGGAAGCACTATGTTTTCAGAGTTCACTCTTTCTCACAAATCACATTTGTAAATAATATTATTTGAGCCTTCCATATTCTTTACATATGTTTGGTCCATTTGATTTATCTTTTGCTGATAGAGGTAATCCAAATCTTCTATTATGATTATGGATTTGGAATGTTTCCTCACAATTTGTCAAATTTCATGCTTGATATCATAAGACTAGGTTGTTAGTTGCTTATAGGTTGATATTAATATGCTATCTTGGTGAATTCTTCCCTTTACCATTAAAAAAGTCTTTTTACATTTCCACTCATTATTAATTTTATATGCTTTAACAACAACTTTCTTTGGGTTGCTGGACATTTCTTATTCAATCCCATGCCTTTCTGTGTATTTGTTTTAGGTATGCCTTTGAAAAACCACATAGCTAGATTGAAGCAACCAGACAATGTGAGTCTCTTTTAAACAAGTACTTAAATCTGTTTATTCAGCATGATCACCATATATTAGTCTTCAAATTATTCATTATATTTTGGGCTGCCCAGTTTCCATGCTTGTTTTTTGCTTTTATTCCCTCTTTTCCTTGCCTTCTATTGAATTATTTTTCTTATTCCCTTCCCCCTGTCTCTTATTGAGTTTGGAAATTATATATTTTCACAGAGATACCCTTCATTTTACAAAATAAATACTTAATAAAACCAGAGTTACATCAATAGCTACCTCTTTCTTATGAAATTGAGAAAGACTGTTAACTTCATATTCTAGATTTTCCATAATCATTTTTTTTGTCAAGTATTTTATTTCCACCTGTTTTAAAATTCTCCTGACATTAACTGTCATTAAACTGGGAGGGAGGTATTTCACCTAACATTTCTGTGTATTTAGGGCAGGAACAGAGGTGTACCCCTGTCAGCTCTGTCCACTGCCGGAATTGAGTCCCTGATTCACTATGTTTGACAAATCACTTGCTTTTTCTGTGTTCCTATTTCTGGTCACAGCTGGGAGAAACTTTGCAGATCGTTTAGAAAATGTGCACCCTCATTTTGCCTAAGACTCTAGGAAACGGAAAGCACCAATGAGGAATATTATGGTATTCAGTAAAAGCGAAATCACCCCGCTTAAGGAAGCCACACAGACTATTGCAGGAGCAAACATCCGCTAGTACTAGGAGCATGAATAGAAAAGTTTCCTAAGTGCAAGAGCGATGTGGTCAAAATGGAAATTTAATCAGATCAATGAACAGCACTTTACTAAAAGCTTAGTGAAGGGGGAGAGGGTTTTCGTCACTGATAGGGAAACCCCACGGGGTGCTGTTTTACTAGAGTTGGCACGAGGAAGTAGGGCCTCACCTAGGAAGGTGGCAGGAATTAAGGGAGAAAGCTGAGTAGGAGACCATCTCCCTCTTGGGAGAAGCAAGAGATGGGAGAGGTTGTGGCTAATTATATACAAGAGGAAAGAAGGGAGATCAGCGCTGACCTCAGCATTCCAAAGGGAGGCTGCCTGTGTTGGATCCTTCATGCAGACTTTAGGATTTTCATTCGGGTGCGTATTTGTGAACATGATGCACTGATTGGAGCACGGAGGGGACCAAGACCTCTGGTGGCACCAGCAGCAGTTAGTACTAGAAGGCCTGCATTGTGACACTAGGCTGTAAGTCAAGGTGAGCTGTCCTGGCTGCTCATTTACTCACCCGGGGATGGAAATCACTGCTGGGAAAGTCACAGGTCTGCAGAGGAGCTTGAGCTGCCTGTCAGGTCTGCTGGACACCGCCGCCTGCGGGCGTGCGACCTACCGAGAAGCTGAGCAAGCATGCCCTTCACCACGCCCTTCAGCGCAGGAAGGCGGGTGCACCCGGAAGGAAACATCGGAAGGGATGATGGTCTGCAAGACCTTAAAGATGGCTTACGTCCGGGGGCGGGGGTTCAAGTGTGTTTCCCGCTTTCTTCACTACACTTTTTTTTTTTCTGTATTGTTTTAATGATTTACAATGAGTACTATTAATTTGCATATCCAGAAAAATCAAGTCATTTTCACTGTGGGGACAAGCTACTCTCTCTGAGCCCTACCCACTGTGCTTCCCGCTTTTCTTGGCGTAACTTACCTTCTCTGGCCTCAGCGAGCTGTCAGTCTCATTTTCCTGATTTTATGGTGGGGAACAGAGGCTCAGAGGCTAGGACCCTCGCCCAGGGCCAGCAGAGGCAGAACGGGGTCTTGCAGGTCCTCACCACTGGCTCCCTGTGGCCCTTGGAGCACGCTGGGGAGCCCTGAGTACCCAAACGTGGTAGGTCTGCTCGCCTGGGCCACTTGGGGCTGCTGGGCGGGGCCGAGATAAAGCTCGCTCCGCCCCGTGCTCTATGCCCCGCCCCTCGCCCCGCTCCGCCCGCGCTCCCGCCCCTCACGGCGCGCCAGCCCCGCCCCGCGCCTGCTTGAGGAAACGGAAGTAGTGGGGTGCCCGGGCGGAAGTAGGAAGCGGCGGAGCAGGGCTGTGCCTGCGGCGGGGCTGGCGGCTGGGCCATGGCAGAGAAGTTCGACCACCTGGAGGAGCACCTGGAGAAGTTCGTGGAGAACATCCGGCAGCTCGGCATTATCGTCAGCGACTTCCAGCCCAGCAGCCAGGCCGGGCTCAACCAGAAGCTGTGGGTAGCGGCGGGAGTCCCGGGCAGCGTCCGCTCGGGGAGCAGGGATGGGGGTCGGGGATGGGGAGCCGGGACCGGGAAGCGAGGGCCGGGCGGAGAGCCGCAGCCTCTCGACCCCTCCCCTGGGCCTGGCCCGTCCCATCCCGAGCCAGCCCGCTCCAGCTGTGCGCGGAGGGCGGGCTCGCCGCTGCCGCCTGTTGCCTGCCCTCCTCCCTCCAGCTTTGCCTCGCTGGAACCTCTTCTTCAGGGCCATTTGCAGACGTCATTTATCCTGGCCCCACGAAACAGTTTCCTTTCTGGGGCCCCGTCCGAGGGAGTCCTGCTTTGTAATCTAAGCCTCTCCCTGCTCTGGTCTGATTCCCATTGTTTCCTCCTGATCCTCTGGGGAGTTCAGTCCCTGTCCCCAGGGGAGGGGCGGGCCTCACAGTTGGTGCGCTGAAGTGGGCCCGGGAAGGTGAGGGCTCTCTTAGCCGCTGCTGCTTAGGCCTGAGGAATGTGGAGGAGTTGGAGGAAGGGGCGGTGAGCAAGGCCGCGGGCGTTTGTTAATTATTTTGGCAACCGTCTTGTCCTGGCCAAGGTGCTGGGCCAGATAGAGGCAAACACAAATAGAATGCTCTGGAGAAGGGTTCACAGCTTTATAGGGTCCTAGGCGTACAAACACATAATTAGAGTCTCACGTTAGTGCCCAGTGGTGTGGGACCAGCCAGGTAACCTGGGAAGGCTCCTGGGGGAGCCAAATCTCAACCAGGCAGTGGTGGCTTTCTTCCCCCGGAGGGTGAGTTCTTAAGTTGGTGGCCACTGTCACATGTGTTCTCTGACACCACACTCAAAATCACACGCACATCAGGGTGGTTATTTTTGAGAGACGGTTCATAATTTTCATCACATTCTCAATGGGGTTGGTTCCTGCCCCGACCCAGTATTGACAATTTCTGGTTCAGAAAGGAAATCAGCAAACCCCTAAGGACATTCTGCAACTCCAAAGCCTTCTTAGAATTCTGCCCTTTACCAAATAGCCATGAGCCCCATGTAACCCCTGCATGTGGAGCCCTGCTTGGCCAGATGAGTGGCGCTCGTAGGGTCATCTGAATTAACCAGATGCCCCCATTTTTGCCTTTTCTCGCAGGAATTTTATCGTCACTGGCTTACAGGATATTGATAAGTGCAGACAGCAGCTTCATGATATTACTGTGCCTTTAGAAGTTTTTGAGTAAGTATCATTTCTCACATTGATTCGAGTATACTACTTGTTTAGTTATGGTAAAATGCCTGTTTCAGCCATGGGTGTTTTAGTGCCTGCTCTGTGGTAGGCATAGCCTAGGTGCTGGGGATATGCCAGTGAAGAAAAGAGACAAAAATACCTGCCCTCCTGGAGTTTATGCTTTAATGGGATTAGCAGTTTGAAATCTCAATATTGTATCTTAGAAAAAGAGTTACATGTGAATAGAGGCTTATCATAATACATATGTGAATAACATTATAGGCACTCAAAGTACTGCTTAGACAAAAGGACATCCACAAAACTTCCTTTTTTTCCTTAAAAAAGAAAAAAAAAAGTCTTCAGTGGGCTGTATTTAAATTAAAAAAAAAAAAAACGTAACAGTTACAGCCAAGGAACAACCTGGAAATCATCCAGTTTGGTGTCTGCCAAACTGCCCTGGGAGTGCTAGTTGTGGGAGGTGATAGTGTCTGGTTTGTTGAAAAAAGAAATGTAGGCCAAGAAAGTTTGGGCAGGCTGTTCATTTTTCTGTGGGAGAGTCGTGTGTGCCTGCCTCAGTCATGGACCAGAGAACGCCTCCAGTCCATAAACTTCCTAAGTTGTTTGCAATCCAGGTTTTATCACACGGGTTTGGTGTCACATCCTGATTTCGCAGGTGAAGGAACTGGTCAGTAACGGCAGTGGCTGTTCAGCTTGTCAGTGTCAGAGCTAGGGCTCAAATCCCGGACTTGTCCTTCCTTGGCCGGGGCCGGTTCTCTGGGACGATCATCCTCTCCTGCCCAGAGCTGCGTGGGATCAGCAGGAACATGCCAGTACTTTTTGCAGTGAAAAATAAAGGAAAATGTATTGTTGTTT
Source organism: Lyroderma lyra (assembly GCA_004026885.1). Lineage (NCBI taxonomy): Eukaryota > Metazoa > Chordata > Mammalia > Chiroptera > Megadermatidae > Lyroderma > Lyroderma lyra. The sequence goes on from PVJL010005864.1 coordinate 33,707, forward strand.
AACACCCCAGAAGGTCAGAGATCCAAGTCCAAATTGCAACCCAGCAGTGGCTGTCTGCAAACAGGCTGCAGTTTTCACAATCTCTGCCCTTGCCTGCTGGCCTTGGTGTCACCTGTGCTCTGTGTGTTCTCATTTGGCCCCACTGAGTCCTCCAATTTCAGGTGGGTGTGGCAGCACTGGCCTCCTGGGTGACGGCGGTGGCTTGTGAAGTGTGGGCAGGCGGAGGGGCTTGCCTTCCCTGGGTGTCCTCATCAGTGCTGTCCTGGTCATAAACGTGCTAGATGGGTGAAGTGAGGGATCCCAGTGACTACTCGGGTGTGAAGTGGGGCAAAGGAACATAAGACGATGGGTGGGACTGCTGACGGGCAGTGGGACCTCGGCCAGCTCAGGCCCAGCCCCAGCCCGTGGGCAGGAGGGATAGGGGAGACGCACCTGGGTACTGGGATTAAGGTGGCCTCTGGGCGCTAATAAGCAACAGGTGCAGACTGTCGGTCGCTTTGCACAACGTGGGAGGAGTTTCCAGGCATCCTCAGCACACACTCAGACACGGTGCCAGTAATGAAGACAAAGATGTCAGCCTGGGCCCCTCTCTCCAACAGTTGTGTTGGCAGAAGTGGGGTTCCCCCTGGGGCCCAGAGGAAGCCTAATCCGAATGACATAGCTGCCGAAATGATGGTTTATTTAGGACCCTGGAGCCCGTCCGGTCTTTTGTTTCCACAGACGGATGGATTTCGTTTAGAATTCAGACTGTAATTTTGCTCCTTTCCTTTCATCATTTCAAAAATATTGCAGTGCAACAGAGTGTCTAGAAGTTGTGATTTATTAATTGTGTCAGAACGAAAGGTCAGTTTTTATGCCATGACCGGTGTCTTTAATCTGAAGTGGTAATTTTTTTTAGTGGAGCATAAAATGCATAAATCAGCTGGACTTGCGCGGTGATTTTGTTTCTTTGTAGTGAATGGTTCAGTTTAACTGAGGGATCCGAGGTCTGCAGGGTACGGAGGGGGCAGGTGGCCTCCCGCTGGTAAATGTGCATGTGTATCCCGGCAGCGTGCCCAATGGAACCTTTTGGGTAAGAAAGACATTTTGGGGACACGTGTTGAAAAGTTCCCGAAATCGTTTTATGGTTCGAGCTAATTGGAGAGAACCTTACATTCACGTTACTTCCTAAATAAGAAAGTGGAGAAACAGTTTGTGAATTAATCATGTGGGCAGGGCCCGGCTCCCCTGTTTGCAGCTCCCCCCACCTCCCCGCCAGAGCTCCTGCACAAGGGGTTCCCAAGGGGTCGGTGGGTCTGGAGTGGAGGTGGCATCTTGCTGGGCTGCCCTGGGCTGCCCTGTGTCGCCCTGGCCCAGGCTTTGATCCCTCCCGTCTGGAGCGCCCGCCCTCACAGGCTGTGGAGAGAACGAGAAGGCAGCGGCGTGGCGGTGGTGTCTAGGTGACCGTCCCTGCACGAGTTGTCCGTGTTTGCAGAAGGAACACGGCATCCGCTGTCCTTGTACAAGTGGGGGCTGCTGTTCACCTGGCTCCTGGACCATGTCGTCAGGACCGGGCCCTGTGAAGTTGTAGGCAGCGAACTTTTTCCTTCTTTTCCTAAGAAAACTGAGACAGGGCAGCTGCCATGAGCGTTGACTGAAATGTCTCCTGTTCCCAGATACATAGATCAAGGTCGAAACCCACAGCTCTACACCAAAGAGTGCCTGGAGAGGGCTCTGGCCAAAAATGAACAAGTTAAAGGCAAGATCGACACGATGAAGGTAAGGCTGCTGGACACGGGACGTCCTGCCAGACAGGAAGAGGTCCCTGCAGAGCCAGTGTGGCTGCTGGACTGGACTTGTCTTTCTCCTCGGCGCTTGCGAAACACCAGCTGTCTGAGCATTGCACAGCTGGGATTTCCGCATTGTGTCACGGGTAGTAAATGAAGTCGAATGTCCGTGAGCCTGTGAGAGTCTAAAACTGTCATACTTTTGGTGGTAGCCTTCCTTTTAGGAAAGTCCAGGTTAATTTCCGTGCTGGTCATCATTGGCTGTTTTCATCTCTAACTACCTCCAGTTTGTGCTTTCTGGTGCCTTCTTGTGGGCCTTTTCCTATAATGATGGTTTGTTGGTTTGGAGGGTTCTTGAGTCTTTGTTGCCTTCTGCAGCCCCTGACCCCGGACTCCTTTGCACCGTGCCCCATGTCACACCACAGAGAGCTTGTTTCTTTTTTTGCTGTGATGAGGTCTAGAAAACTATGCATCTAGAATATGAAATAACGTCGGTTTTTCCCCCACACTTGAATGAACTCAAATGTGGTTCCAATTGGGCTGTGTGTGCTTTTTCCTTTAATCAGGTCACCCCTGTTAGGACCTCCAGTTTCTGTTGGCCTCAGGCTGCCAGCCCTCTAGGCTCCACACCCCCGCCCACTTTATCTTCTTGGCTCCACCCCATCATCATCTTGGCTCCGCCCTCTTCCTTATCCTGGCCCAGCTGCTGCCTTCCTTTCTGTTTTTGGAGTCCCCACACACTCTCTGTCCTGTTCCTTCTCGTGCTGCCTCCTCTGTCTGGAGCTCTTGTGTGCTCTCTGCACAGTGACTGTCCTTCGGGGTCGCTGTATATCACCTCTTCAGAGAGGCCGTGGGGACCAGCCTTTCCTAAACTGTTTCCCTGAGTGCCCAAGGAGGAGTCCCCCTTTCCTTTTCTCTTTTGTCTCCTCCATGAAGCTTACGCTCCAGGGTCTGGGGCGTGAGTATTCTGTGCCTGGTGAGGCCTGGGGCCCACACGTATGCTCAGTGGGCATCTGCTATGACCTCTTAGGGCTCGGTGCACAGAACTAGCAGAGACTGAGAATGACAGATGACAGTGACAGCTGTCACGTGGCGCCTTGGGGTCGCAGGGTTCCCCAAGTGAGGTGTCCTCGTGATGGGCAGTGTGTCCTAGAGGTGGCGTGTGCCGTTAATGTTAGTGTGCCTTTGTTTCTGTTTTGTCAGTTTGGGACTGAGATGCTCTTGAGCTCAGTGTCACCCTCAGATGTAGCACCGCTTTGTCAGGTGGTGGCTGTTGGACTGTTTGGGAAGGTGTATTACCCAGCAGAAGTCTTCTCTATGAACAGGTTGTGGCCCACGCATGTTCTGCGTGGTCCCCTCATGCTTCGGTGCGGCTCCACAGCCTGTGGCTCATCTCAGTCAGCGTCTGTTGTCACTTGCTGTCATTCTCTCATCTGAGACCTGTAAAGTCACACTACATTTACGTGGCCTTGGTCCAATGGGCCGTGTGTTTAAACTCCCAAAGTTCTGTCTTAAATAGTTGGGATGGTGTCGAGGTGTGGTCTGCTTGGAGAGTGTGTTCTTAACCGTGTGTCACGTCTGTCTGCGTATCCACGGTGCTGCTTCTCAGCATGGCAGTTCACGAAAACTGCTGGGATGTGGGCAGGCATGGCTGCCTGAAGGGTCGGCGTGAGACACCTGTGCCGATGAGCAGCGCCCGGAAGCTGCACCGTGGGGCGGAGACAGGTGCCCAGCTGCTCCGGATGCTCTGATCAGGCTGTGTGCACACGGAGCGTGATGTGGTTCGTGTTAACAGTTGCTTAATTGAATATTATTTGAAGACGCCTCTTACCGTGCGCTGTCTGCCGAACCCCCTCCGGGTGGCTGGCTTCCTGCGAGGGGTGTTTTTGACTTGGATGCCGGAGGCAGGAGGTTGTATTTGAACGGGAATTCCTTTCAGACTGTTCTAGCTGTACCTGTGCTGTGGTTGCATCTGGTTTCAAGGGTTGTGTCGTGGCGATGGGCGTGTGGGGCAAAGGATAGCTGGCATTCTTTTGGAGGGCCCTGGTGCCGGTGTGGTCTTGGCTGGGGTGATGGGTCCCAACCAAACGTATTTTGACGGTGTATGTTTTTCTTCTTAGAAATTTAAAAGCCTGTTGATTCAAGAACTCTCCAAAGTGTTTCCAGAAGACATGGCTAAGTACCGAAGCATCCGAGGGGAGGACCACCCCCCTTCTTAACTTCATCCTCCTTCTGTCTGGAGACCCTCCCAGTCCTGTATGAATCGCCTTACCAAATGCACTTGATCTTCAGGCAGCCTATGACTGGATGGCCGATGCTGCTTGCCTGGGCCCGGGCCGTCCTCCAGCCACTCTGTCCTTGTCGTTGGCCTCAGGGACTGTGGGGCCTGGAGAGCCTGTGGAGCCGTGCCACCAGCGGGCCCTCTGTTCCTGACGTGTCTGTCAGTCCTCACGCTGTCACGTGGCTGGTGATCACGCACGTTTGTGTGTGGTGCGTCTGATTCTCCACATGGCAGATCAGTCTTGAGACGTTACATACGACAGGTCAAGTAAAAGGTTTTAAAACTTCTACCTAATGCTTTTCTTTTAATGTACTCTTTCTGTTCATTTTATTACAATGTCAAAGGAAGCTAAAAAAAAATGAGGAAAATTAAAAATTACAGAAACATTGGTTTATAATGACAAGTACTTGAATTGGTTTTCTATTTCATATTTTCAAGTATAAGTGCATAAAGAATGTGTTCAATGTGACTACGTTTACATGGATTTCAATTAGACATAAGCATATAATAAAGTCTTTAAATATTTATATGACTTATTCCATGTAATTATTTTTATTAGAGTTTTACAGTCAATTACTACTTGCCCAAAGTGTGAGTAATGTTCATAAAATTTGTCTCTGGGCATTGAGGCAGGAAATGCTAAAGCAGAATTCTGATTTCTATGCACACTTCACAGGGGGCACAGATGTCCTGGAGGAGGTGTTTGGGGGCGCCGCCTTGGGTGCTATAGCGGGCCTGCCGGTCACTGCACAGCCTGACTCTCCAGGTCCCCACAGGTTCCTCACGATCACCTCTCTCCTTCCTGGGGCCTTTGCACAGCCTTTGGCCGAGTTCCTGTTGTTGCCAAGAAGATCCAGACATGTGATGACTGTCCCTGTTATTATAGAAAGGACAATGCCTGCCCTCAGAGGGTATAGCCGTGTGCTCATTTTCCTTGGCTCTACAATGAGTCTGCATCCAGTTTACTGTAGTTTCTAGGAATCCCTTGTAGTACCATGGTGGTCTGGGGCTGTACTAAGGACGGAGTCACCTTAGTACATAGCATGCATCATCATTGCATTAGTGCACTCCAATCTAGATTTCATGGATTTTTTATTTAACGTAGAAAGTTAGATGCATGTTCTTACATTTCTTACATAAAACATGAAAAGTCAGATAGTTCTATATTAAGGTAAACGCCTAAACAGGGAGACCCAAAATAAAGAGAAGATAGGTGATTGTTTCTCTTACCCATAGCCTGACTGATCTCGACTGGCAGGGCGGCTGCCCTCTACACGGCCATGGCTGCCCTGTTGGGAGCAGCTGGTGCCTCTGGCCAGACGTCAGTTGACCAGAACCCCACTGCAGCCCTGTGCAGGAGCTTAAACACAGACCCCTCCCCATGAGTCTTGCTTGACTGGCCTGGCTCGTGCCTGACTGCAGCCCGTGACGGACCCCGGGCCGGAGACATTCAGCTAAGCTCTGCCTGGGTGCCTGACCCACAGAAAGGGGATCTGTTGTTTAAGTCCCTAAGTTTAGGGGTAATTTGTTACCGAGCAATGGCTCGCTGATGTGCTATTTAATGACAGATGCATAGGAAAAAACAAAAGAGGAGAGAAAATAAAAGGGTAGAGGTCATTTCTGTTACCTCGTTTTGTATGGCCAGTTCCTCCCCCACCTTCCAGAATGAACAACAGCAACAACAAAAAGCGACCTGATAGTCAAGACCCCACAAACATACAAACAACAAACCACCTTGGTATCCCGAAAGAACAGCCATTGTTTATTCGGTCAGGACTGTGATGGGGACACGGCTCTGGGGACTGCCTGTGCTCCGTGGGACGCACCACTTCGCGGGGGCCTGCTCACACGGCTGGTGAGGGGGTGTGGCGGGGGCTGCTGTCACACCCTCAGGTCGGGGTTCACACGGCATGGACACTGGACTCTGAGACGGAGAGCCCCGAAAGTGGAGGATCCACAGGACACAGCCATTGTACGAGCTCCTGCTTGCACCTTGCGAGCTGATGTCCCATTGGCTGAGGCTGGGAGAGCTGGGGGCAGGGAAGGGAAGGGAGAAGAAGAGGGAGAGAGATGCTCCCTACCTGTGTGTAGGGTCCATGAGCTGGAGTTAGCAGGTGGCGTCCCAAGGCGGACAAAGACAAGGACACAGAGTCTTCCTAGGGGCTCTGAAAATGATGCGCTCCCACAGACATGTAGATTTTAGGACTTTGGCCATCCAGAAGTGCAGGATAATAAATCCGGTTGTTGAAGTGTGTGGTCATGGGTTATAGCAACAAGGAGCTAATACCCCATCGGAGCAAAGAGATGAGGTAAAGAATACGGAATAGGGGAGGCGGGCTGTTCACTGACCTTTAGAGACGTAGGAGTGTGTTCGCTGTTGATTTATCATTGCAGGTTAATTGTCATAGCCTTGTTTAACCCAAGGTTCTCAGAATACTTCATTGATATGAAATCATCAGACATTTTGCAGAGGAGATATGGAAACATAGCAGGCATTTCCCAAGACCTAGTCTGTTCTGACGTCTGTGAGGATTTTCATCACTCTCCTCAGAGGTCAAGGAGAGATGAAGCGTCACCCAGCTGGGACAGCAACATCGCCAGAAGGAGTTCGTTCAGGAGGCAGGGACAGCTGAGAGTAGATGCCATCTGCAGAGTTCCTGCCTGTGCCCGTGCAAGGTTCCTGTGGCTGCCGTAGCAGAGGGCCACAAACGGTGGCTCAGAACAACAGAAACGTACCCTATGGTCCTGGAGACCAGAGGTTGTGTCAGCAGGACCACGCTGCCCCTGCAGGACTCCAGGGAGGCCCCTTCCTGCTTCTGGGGGCTCTGGGTGTTCCCTGTGGCCTCCCCACCCCAGTCTGTCTCCGTCCCACGTGGCCTGCTCTCTTCCATGCGTCCCTCCCGTGTCTCGCACGAGGACGTTGGTCATTGGACTTGGGGCCTACCCGGATCATCCAGGGAGCTCTCATCTTGAGAATCTTAACTAATCACATCTGCAAAGACTCTAAACAAGGTCACAGTCACAGGGTCCCAGAGGACAGATCTTTTGGCAAGCCACCATTCACCCAGCACTCTGCCCTGTCAAGGCCTGGCTGTGCTGACTGGGGGCAGCCTTGGCAGGGTCAGGTCTCACTCTGGGACTTCTATGTCAGTGCTCCCAGATCCGCCCGGAGCCCACCCACTGCCCGCGGACACGTCTGTGTCCCTCGTCCCAGAGGACACCAGTCATGAGCCTGAGGGCTGGTGAAATCACTGAAACACTGTGTGTCCCTGCAGAGATGGAACACTGTTTGTCTTTCTCCTTGTCCCTCAAGATTTTTTCTTGCTTTTGGAAAGGAAAAAACTGAATTACATGAAGAGAAAGAATAAAAGACCCAGGCCTTCTGGCTTGGGGGTAAGGAAGAAATGTGGTGGTGACAATGGAAGTTACAAAGCTGAAAGGCAGGAATCCTTGCAGACGGCCTGGACACGCACACACACACACACGCACCCGCAGGCCCATGAGCACACACGCACACACATGCGTACACACATGCGCACACGCACACATGCTCACACGCATTCACACGCACTGCAGTGACCGTCATTGTTACAGATGTGCCAGGGAAACCCAGCAGGAAGGAACCCGCTACCCATGCAGCCAGTAACGGGCACCGCATGGGCTTGGGGCGCTCTGGGATGGGGGTGCACGGAGGGCATCTCCGTCCCTGTGTGGAGTACTGCGAGGGGCTCACATCGGGGGTCCTCTAGAGGAAAGGTGATGCATTGAGCGACTCGGATGGGACGTCCTGCCTTGAGGATGAGGCTACCTAGTGGGGCGTCTGTCTTTCTCTTGAGTGGCTGGTGCAGGCTCTCCCCTGCAGCACGTCATCCACAGGCTCCCACGAAGCATGTACATGGAAACCCTTCCAAAAACAGACACCACAGGTGGCTTGTTCCATTTGGTAGGTGCACTGTGCACACAAACGTGATGCCCGCGTGCATTTAATTTAAGACGTGTCAGGCATTCAGGGGGAGGCCAGTTCCCAATCCAGGGGGACCCTTTCACTGCCGTTGTTTGTAGCAACTGCCTGACTTTTTGGCTCCTAACATGTCTGCACTGGGGGACGCCTAGTGTGGGCTGGAGGAGGGTGCGACGAGGGAGTCGAAGGTACTGGGACATCCTCGTGGGGTGCAGTGACACGTGGAGGTAAGCCAGTGCTCAGGTCCTCTGTGATTTCTAAGAAGTTTTCCTGCCAACGGGCAGAATCCCAGGTAGAAGGGAGACAGCTGGGCCGCCCGCGCCCGGGTGGGTACAGACAGAGTGGGGCCCCGGGGGCACCTTCTCTGCCATCTTTCCGACGGATCCGTAAGGATAACGAGAGCTGGAAGGGAGGCCAGGCTCGCTCTGCAGCTGAACGGCACAGACCGAGTGGTGCGCTGAGGGAGTGTTTACTCCAGGCCTCACGGCGGCCTGCGGTGTAGAAGCCCAAGTCAGCAAAGCGGCAGTCGGCGTGGGACCGCCCCCACGCGTCCCGGCTCCAGACACGCCCCTTTGTGTTCTTTCACAGCCCTGTCCCCTCTCTGCCCTGGGCTTTGTCGCCTCTGCTCCTGGGGGTCCTGTGCCTGAGTCATGGTCCACAGGGCCTTTTACTGCCCGACACTTAGGGCACTCATGGGAGACCAGCAGGGTAGTTAGAACCTCGCTTTGGGGAGGGCTGGCTTTCTGCCTTTTCATTCTTGTGGGTCCCGATGGGGCCCCAGTTTTTCACAATGACTCAGAGCATTGGTTTCTTTCTTTATTTTTTCACTTTAAAATTTCCAAGGCTTTTAGGGGTGAGCAGTCTCATATAGGATAATAACAAGACTTTAAAATTGAAAATCAGTTTTACCTACTATATCTTACTGGATAATTTAAAATTGAATAAATTGGATAATTGAAAATGATTGTGTGTCATTTTATTACATTCATTTTATTACATTCATTTTATTACAATTTTATTATTTTACAGTCATTATTGGCCTTCATCTACTGTTCCGTTTAGGTTGGCTGCACATCAGGAAGGATTCAACTAGCAATGAATTAAAGACGGGTTCGTTTTCTCCTGTGAGGAGCAATTTAAAGTTGTCTGCCCAGAACGTCTGTAGCCCCTCCCAGGCGTTGGCCAGGACCCAGGCTGATCAGGTTTTCTCCTCTGCCATTTTTAGCAAGTGCTTTGTCTTCACATTACAAGAAGGCTGCTGTACCTCCAGGCATCATGTCTGCATTCCCCGTGGGGAGAACATGGAAGAGGAAGGCAAGGGGTGGCGGGGGCAAAGATTTCTCCCGTGGAGGCACTGCCATTTATTCTAGAAGGGCTATATCTCCCTGAGAGAATTCTGCCCACATCTCACTGACCACAACAGTGACCCTTGGCCACACCGCTAGTTGCAAAGGAGGTAAGGTGACAGGACCTTAGCTGTTACAGCCTGCGGAGCAGAGGCAGGGAGGGACTGGGACTGGGGGTTTACAGGTGGCCTGCAGGGCCGGCTCTGGCCCCTTCAGAACAAAGAATTACCTGGATTCCCACGCACTGGGTGCTGGCGCTGGTCCCTTCCTGCAAACCTATGTGTAGGGGTAACTTCAGGCTAACCCCTTACATTTCACTTACATAAATTTAGATCTCAGACGCAGTGCAGTGTTGTGAATTTTTCAGGTTTTGTTTATTTGGCAAACACATGGGGTCTTTTATATTAAGAACCAAAGGTACGAGGTACAAAGAAGGGTATGTCACACCCTTCCAGACTCTGGATGGAGCAGGGTGGGGGGACTTCCACAGGCCACCCCACCCCGGGAATGCTGGGTAATAGCACTGATGATAAAGATTCTAGCACCGTTTCTTCTGTATCCTGAGCTGCAGATGAGTGTCACCATCAGTGTCCTGGCCCAGGTCCACACCATGCCTCCTGTGCCGGGTTCGCCTTCGCCCCGTGCGTGTATCCCAACTCGGGCCCAGATGCTGCTGCAGCCGGGATGCCCAAGCTGCTAGAAACGGCGGCAGGTGCAAGCCCTGGTCCTCCTGGGTGGGATGACTCCTGTGTGTAGAGCTGAAGCACCTGGAAGCTTGGTGGCTCCAACACACTTCGGGGGTGGGTGGGTGAGGGGAGACGGGGTCTGGGGAGCCAGGAGCACAGTGGTCCCATCTTCCTGCACTGGTTGCCGCCCCAGAGTTTGTCTCAGAACCAACCTCTTTATAGCATCACACCCAGTTCATTTCCTACTTTTCCCATCGTCGGTGAGCACCTCTCCCCACCCTCCTGCTCCTGAGCCTTGGCCCTTCTCCAGGCTGGGGCGGGGGTGGGTGACGGATGCACAGACGGTTCCAGAGCCTGCAGCCCTCCTGCCGCCTCTTTCTATGAGCATCTGTCTCCCCCTGCTGCTTCTCCTCATCCCCCTCCCTCCCACTCTGCGTTCTGACCATACCCTGAGCTCTGGTCTGTGTCCCTCCCAGTGGGCCTCCCATCCAGGGACAGAGTTTGAGATGTGCTCAGCGTGAAGGGCAGACTGGTCCTGCCCTCCCTTTTACACACTCCCCACTTGCATCCCAAATCACCCTTCGGGGACCCTTATTTGTCCCTGGCAGTATACTGGGGGAAGATGCACGTATTTTAAGGTGCCCCTGGGCAGCCCGTGTGTGCCACAGTGTTCATTAACTCGCGAGCGTTTGCGGGCTGCGTCAGTGTCCCAAAGGCTGCTGTCATGGCTGTCCGCTGACTCAATCAGAGGAAGCAGCTGGGGCCCTGGCGGAGGCCGAGTTATGAAATTAAGGCACAAAGCAAGACACAGGATGGGCCCTTCACGCAAACCGTTATCTGACCCCGTTAAGCTGGGGACAGGAGTGAAAATCGAATGCTAGCCCTCAGAGGCGGGTGCTGCCCCACTGTGAAGCTAATTGCCTTGCAGGAGCGAAAGGAGCCCATTAGCATTACTATTATTAATAACAGTGTATTCACTGCCCGCAGCCTGCGGCCCGAAATCTCACTCAGCACAGAGCGCGGCTGCCTCCCCGTATACCTAACGGGGCTTAAACGGTGTCGATTTGGACCAGTTTTTCTTACGGCCTCTCCTGTTAGGCCTCAGCAGGCTTGTTTGTACCAAGGTTATCTTACACAGCAAGCAGAACCAGGGAGCCCACCTACTGCTGTTGTTTCATGTGCTTGTTTTCGGGGGTGACAAGAGCGAACGGTGCACAGTCCAGTCCGCAGTCTCCTCTCCATTAACACACGTGCCCTTCCGGGCAAAGCAGAGGTTCTCTAAGTACATAATCAGGCTTGTGCTTATGAACATACAAGTGGGTCACACTGGACGCACAGTGAGCATTTCGCTTCTTGGAGTTAAAACCCCTCCAGCGACCCCCCCCCCTCCCATGTTGGCACGTGCCGGGCCAACTCAGCTGGATGGCAGCGGCTGCCAGCAGGACGCACCATGAGCTTCGCGCCCCTGGTCCTGGCCGACGATGGTTGCTCCGGCTCCCTCGCTGGTGGATTGAGCTCTTGCTGCCGCCGTTCTGGGCTGAGTGATGGCACCAGGGTCCTACCCCTAGGCCCTGCAGATGCTAGTGTTGTGGCGGACAGGACTTTGCAGAGAAGGTCAGGTTAGGGATCTCGCGACGCAGAGACTGTGCTGGGTGATCTGCGTGGGTGGGTCCCGTGTAACCACAAGGGTCCGAAGAAGCCCAGGAGATCCGGAGAGGCAGTGGGAAATGGGACAATGGAAGCGAGAGGTGGGAGGATGCAAAGGAGCCGCGAACCAGGGGTTGTGGGCGCCCCCCAGAAGCAGGAAAGCAGAGGGAAGGGCTTCTCTCCTGGGGCCTCCGGGAGGTGCCGGCCCTGCGCCACCTTGGCTTTAGCTCAGGGAGATGGATTTCAAATTCCGGCCTCCGGCACTGGAAGGGAGAGTGTGTGTGTGGTCCGAAGCTCCTGAGCGTGTGGTGACTCGCTCCTCCAGCCCGCAGCTGCCCTTTTGACGAGCGATGACCTCTCCTGCCTATGGCCATGCAGCGTGTGGTGCCTCTCTGCGGGCGGGGGCTCTCCCACTGACATCAGGCTTGGCCATGCGACCTGCCTCAGCCAGCGAAGTGTGAGCTGAGGGGATGTGGGGCAGGTTTGAGGCCCAGGAGGGCCTCACATGGTGTTCCTTGGCCAGCTCTCGCTTTCTTCTCCCAGACCGAGGAACGATGGAGGTGAAGCAGCACTGCAGCCAGCACACGGCTGCGTGAGTGCGAAACAGTCCCTCCTTGTCAGCCACGGAGATGGCTGGTCCCTGCCTGCAGCCTGGCTCCTGGCTCTGGGCGGCCCACGGGCAGCGCCGGATGGAGGGTTGCAGCAGCCAGAGACAGTCTCTCTTGTTTCTTGGCTTGAGAAGGTGTCTCTGGCAGCCGCTGGGTACTGGCTGTAGTTCTAGTTCTTGCTGGAAACGCCTCCTGAGGACCCAGCTCCCACCAGAAGGCCTGGCCTTCGGGCTCCACTCATACCCTCCTCTTCCCGGTACCCCCTCCAGCCCTAGGGGCTCCTCCTGCTCTCATTAACCCTTGGGTTACCCTATGGTTTGGTTGGCCATCTCTTCCAGCATCTTTGTAACCAGTCTGTAACATTAACTGTCCTCTATTGAACGGCCTGGCGTGGCCCCTATTCTCCTGCCTGGATGCAGTATGAGCATCAGGTGAGCGAATTCGAGGCACCAGAGCCCGGAGCCAAGCTGCAGGTAGGGCCAGCCCATCTCGGTGGCGGCCATGACCAAAGAAATAGACTACGACGTGGAGGCGTGTTTCCGTGGTGGAAGGAAAATACGAGAAATGCACGGACTCTCCACTAAGGACATGTGACTATCAACGCTTCCTCTTCAGAAACGGTTGCTGGAACACCCAATTTCTTCCTGACACAAACGCGTGTGAGCACGCACACGAACCTGGACATGAACACAGCTGAGCAGCCTCCAGCTCTGCTTCCTGGGAAGCAGGGTGGGGACGCTTCCAGGTCAGAGCCGCAGGCCGCAGCACGGCGGAAGCGGAGACGGCTCGCTGAGGTGGCTGCAACTGCTCTCCTCTCTGCCTGCGTGGCACTTGGGCGCTCCTCCGGCGGGGAGTGCTGTCCATTTCTTCACTCCGTGCCCCGGGGCTGACCTCATGACTTGTTTTAAGTAGCAGAATGTGGCAGACGTGACGCCGTGTCCACCCCAAGCCTAGGCCTCACCAGGCCGTTTGTGCTTGCGGTCTCTCACAGAGAACCCTGCCCAGTCACCGTTGTGAACAAGTCTGGGGGTCACGTGCTGGAGGATGAGGGACCTCGTGGAGGAGAGTGAGCTATCGAGCTGAGGCCACCCCGGACCACCAGCCCCCACCCAACCCAGACAGCTCCATGAGTGTGCCCAGCCAAAACCAGACCTGCCGCATGGAGACCAGCCCAGACGTCACTGAGGAAGACTTCTAGAGCTGGCCCGGGGTTTCCATGAGCATAAGCACTGCACTGCACCCTGGGGAGTTAGACACAGCCCTACACAGCCTGAGCCCAGCTCTGGGGACACCTCTGAGAGGTACAGGAGGGCCAAGAGATTGAGAAGGGTTGCGACGTGTGTGGGCCATCGCAGCTGGGCAAGGAGGAGTGTGAGCAGCTGCTCAGACCGTGAACTTCAAATCTTTCCGGCAAAACATCTCACAACAGAGGGCAAGGACTCCTGCCTGCGTCCACACAGAACGGAAGCAGGAATAGAAGACCTGCCTCAGCACATGAAAAACACTTACTTTTGAATTATGTGGATAATCTGTAGTTTCCTGGGCTTGCATTTGTTTTAAATAAACGAAGTAAAAAAATATATATATCTGCATTGAGCAAAATCGTTGGTCTGGAAATCTCGTTTGTCCTGTTGCTTTTTGACCCTTTGGTGCACCTGTAGCCCAGGGGAGAAGCATGGCCGTGAGGGGACTAGAGTTGGGAACGGATCAGCTGCTAGAGGTTCAAGCCCAGATACCTGCTGGGCCCTGGGACCCACGTCTGCATTCTCAGCAATGCCCGCAGGCCAAGTCAGGGAAGCACCTGGGTCCCCCGACACATTAGTGGATGCTCAATGTGTATCGATTCCTTCCCTTCCGCTGGGAAGGGCACGAGCGGTTTGGGTGAGAATGGAGGGAAAGGGGGCACCGTTAGTAAACAATTAAACCACCTCTAAGCCCTTGTCCTCAGCGGCTCTTGATGCAGAGCAGGGGTTCCAGCTCTTTCCTTCCTCTCGCAGGTGAAGGGCTCCCGCAGGAGGGCTGGGGCCACGAGGCCCCTCGTTTCTCCCTGGGGTCTGTTCCACCCTCAGCGCCCTGCCTCTCCCGGGTCTCCACTTTGCCTCAGTCTCCCCTGGAGCCCATCCCACGCCAGTCCTGGCAGGTTCTCGTTCCCCTGGTGGTGGCTTCACTTGGGGCCCTGGCACACGTTGCAAACACTCTCCAGGCTTTTCCGGTGAATTTTAGAACGTCTCCGGGCTCTTTGGCAGTTGAGTTCCAGAACTCTCCCAATCTGTGGAAGATGCCCTTTCCTGTGCCAAGTCGGGGAGTCGCTGGAGGGGGCCTGTCAGCCACGACGACTCCAGCCTCCCTCGTTTAGACTTACAATCTATCTGGAGTTAAAGTCTGAACGGTGTAAGGTAGGGATCATCCGTGTGTGGACTGTCCCCCAGACGTTTTAACCCACCATTTGGGGTTTCTGCCTTTCTCTGCCTTCTTGTCCTCTCAGATTTGGGGGCCAACCCTCTTCCTGTGTTTCCTAGGGCTCATCCCTTGTGGGTGGTGGTGAGAGGGCAGAGAGAGGACAGGGGACAAGCTCCTGAAGCTCTGCTCCCCCTCCCCCTGACCTGTCCCCTCCCCCGACAGTCCAGCCAAGCTCTGAGCCAGCAGTCAGTGTGCCTGAACCCCTGCCCACCCCTCCCCTACTTCTCACTGAGGCCCTACCAGCTCTCCCTCCCCCACAGCAAAGCCCCTCCCCTGATGGAATTTGGCCACGTCCCCAGGCTCTGCTGCAGGGCGAAGGCCGGGCCCTGTCCTCTGGGCATCCCTGTCTGCTGACTTGCCCCGAACGCAGTTACTCTTCACGCAGGGCCACGTTGAGGTTTTAGAGAAGTGCAGATGGCTGGTAACTGTCACCTGAAGCTTAAACGAGATCGCTGAGGGTCCATGACACTCTCAGGAGATGTGCTGGTCAGCCTGTGCACGTGTGCCTCTGTTCTAGAGACTGTGACAGGCCGCCACATACCCTGTCACTTCTCAGAGCTCGTGTCTGCGGTTCTCTGGTCTACTGGGGTGCACTCACACCTGCACCCCCTCCTTGTGGCTGTGTGTCCACTGGGAGGTTTGCATGGTGCCCAGGTGAGGCTGCCCTGCTGAGGGCCACGTGTGCGACCTGCTCCACAGGTGACAGAGAGAACTGTGGGGTTTCTCACGGGGACAAGCGCGTCTGAAGAGAAAAACGAGGTGGCAGCGTGGGCCGGCATTCTCCGTTCCGGGCCCCCCTGCCGGCCCCTCTGTCTCCACCTTGTCTTGTGCAGAGTTTTGGGTGCGAACGACACACTCGAAGCCCAAGGGCGTTCCGGGTTCTCAGTGTTACTCGTGTCGGTGGCTCTGCCACACCGGGCACCGGGGGTGAGGGGCAGTAGCCTCGCAGGACCATGAACACGCAGAGCGGCTGCTTCATTTACCCTCTGGACTCAAGGTTGGGGCGACTCAGTCTGGTCCCGGGGAACACGATGTTACTTGGAAATAGGGTCTTTGCAGGAGGAATCCAGTTAAGGTGAGGTGGTACTGGGTCAGGGTGGGCCTGATCCCATAGGACTGCTGTCCTCACAGGCAGAGAGAAGGGAAGTGCAGCAGGGGGACACCGCGTGATGACAGAGCCTGAGACTGGAGTGAAATGTGTACAAGCCGGAAACCGTCCCAGACCGGCCCGCCCCAGACACTGCAGAGGGGCGTGCACAGCCCCACCGACGCCTTGGGCCCAGACTTCCAGCTTCTAGAACTGCAGAGAAGACAGCTGTGTTGTGTGGAGCCTCCCGGTTTGTGGTGCTTTGTTACGCAGCCCTGCAGACTGGTACATGGTCCTCGGTGTCTGCTCCCGAGTTCCCTGGTGCTTGCTGCTTCTGCCCCCACTGCCCCGGCGGTGACAGTGGCCAGCCACCTCCTGACGGGCCCTCACCCCGGCCCTGACCCATCCCCATGCCCCACCCAAATCTGTCCTCCCAGCCTTTGTGACAGTGGCCTTGCTCAAGCCACCTCGTGTCCTTTCCCCTGCACTCAGCTATCTTCAGATGGCCCAGCACTGCAGCTGAGCTGACCTGGTGGCTCAGGGAGACCCCTGGCCCTCTGTGAGCCTCCTTTGTCATCCCCAGTCCCCTCACCTCCCAGCATCAGGTCGCCTTGTCTGCTCTGCGGGGGGAGGGTCTCATACCTCTGGGATGTCTCATGGCTCTGGAAGTCTCATGGATGTGGGGGTCTCATGGGTCTGCAGGTCTCATGGGTCTGGGGGTCTCATGGATGTGGGGGTCTCATGGGTCTGGGGGTCTCGTGGCTGTGGGGGGTCTCATGGCTGTGGGGGTTCTCGTGGCTCTGCAGCCTCTGTTTCCATACCAGAGAGCTGCTGCTCCCTTGTCCCGCTTGCACATGTCTGCCTACTTTTGATGCTCCGGGAGGATCCCTTTCCTGCTCTGCAAAGATGTCCCTGTGTCCACTCTGTCCCTTCAGGGGAGGAAGTCCTCTGGTCTCCATCCCTCTGTCCTTGGCATCGCCCTTTGAGCTGTGGCCTCTGGAGGGGCTGGCAGGCGGCCTCCCCAGAGTTCGCTTCTCAGTGAGTGTTTGTGGCAAACATCTGGTCGGCCATGCGTGTCACCTCAGACCAGCACGGGTGACGGGTTCAGATCATGGACGTCGGCTCAGGGTAGAATGCTCTATTCTTGGTGAGTCTCATGCAAGTAAACCAGTGACCTTTATGCTCAGCCCCCCCCCCCCTTTTTTTGAATGACGCTGGCTGTACCTCCCGGGGAAAAGCGGATTGGTATTCCTCTCTGGTGCTTACACGAGAAGCTTGTCCGAGAACATCACAGAGGCAATCGCCCCAAGCTTGTCCTGTCCACTGGCTGGGAAGCCCCCAGAAATGGAATGAAAATTAATGTCAAGTTTAGGAATGAAAGAACAAAACTTCAGTTTTAGTAATCAGATTTCCGTTAGAATCAGGTCGATTACGATGGCTACGACTTCGAGTACCCCCAGGCCTGGTACGTGTTCTTTCGTATTCTGGGGCTTTTTGCATCGCTCTTCGGGGTAGAATAACCAGTGGCGCGTGTTGAGACGTGGTGCTTAGGATGCCCCTGGCACTTCGGAAACGACTTGCAGGTATCAGCCCCCCTATCAGAACAACGGTGGGAACTAAATGTGTGTGTCCCCCTCCAATTCATACACTGAAACCCTGATCCCCAGAGTGCTGGGTTGTGGGAGTGGGACCTTTGGGAGGTGATGTGAGTTGGATGAGGTCACGAGGATGGAGCCCCACGAGGGGATTAGCGCCCTTACAAAGAGGTGCAGGGACCAGAGCGTCCTCTGGGCCGTGGGGGACCCGCAGAAGGCAGCTGTCCGGAGCCGGGAAGCCCGCCCTGACCGGACCCAGGTTGCCGGCTTCTCCGCGTGGGCCTCCCAGGCCTCGGGGCTCTGAGGACTGAGCGCTCGTTTTTGAATCAACTTTATTTTATTTCTTTATTGTTATCGTTAGACTTTTTGGGGTGTTGAATCAACTTTAAAAGAGATTCCTTTTTTAAAAACAATCCCCCCCACTTTTTTTAAAGCAGCAATTCACAAGATGATCCTGGTCTTGCAAGAGACAGGGACATGGAAACGCACAGAGCACCAGTGCAGGCTGACCGGGTGGCACCCACCCACCATGGGCCGGTCTGAGAGTGACACTGGTCTTGGAGGTGCTGTCACATGATGATGACAGCCCTTGTCCAAGGCCAGCACTTCCATTTGGTTAATAAGCAGAGGCCTCCCCACCCCACGCCCCGGTGCAGGGGGCAGGGCTGGAAATGGGCAGAAATGTGTGAGGTTTGAGGTTCTGTTCCAACTTCCCACGGCCAGCCAGCCTTGTTCTGGAAGCATCCAGTCTCAGAGCCTGGTGAATCAGCGTTTGAGGGCTCAGCCGGGCTAAATCTGGAGGTTTTTGACTCAGTCGTCAGTGAGTTTCAGCCGTTTTCTCCTGAAGTTCTAGGTGACCTCTGGAGTTCCTTCAAGCTCGGACACCGGAGGCAGAGTGGATGGACTGCCAACCCTTGAGCGGATTCGTACACCGAGATGCTGAAACCCTCTCTTCTGTGGCCGAACCGAACTGGATCTCGTTCGCCTCTGGGTCTTCCTGTCCCATCCGGGAGGAGTGAGGTGGGAAGTGGGGGGCAAGGGCCAGGGAGGGGCAGACCCTCCGGGCAGGCGCATAGGAGGCCCAGCAGACCCCATGGAAGCCTGCCCCTGGCAGCCGGCTCCTTGCCCACCCTCCTCCGAGCTCAGAATTCCCGTCACTGTGTCCGCTGACACGGTCCTATAAATCTCCAACTGAGACTTGGAGCAAGGGCCCAGCAGACGCGAAGTGCTTTCTGCGCTCATCCCGATGAGGTTCTTCTGAGTGACGCTCCAAGCGCCTTTTGACTGTGGAAATGGGTGACAAATCAAACCAGACAAGTGCCTTTCAGTGTCTCCGTGCGTCCTGACCTGGAGGGGACACGTGGGTTTAGCTGTGTGCTTTTATGACTCTGGTCTGGGACTTGCTCATGCAGGCGGTGGCTACCCATCGGCCGAGAAACACGAGAAGGACATAAAATATTCACACCGTGTCCGTCTGGAAGAACGTGGCACAGCAGGAGGCAGGTGTCAGGCTGCCGGGGTCGTAAAACAGGAGTCGGGTTCTTCGTTACCCCCCGACCGAAGGCCTCACGAACGACGCTCTCTGAGGCCCATTTCACGTCGTGCTCGCCACGATGCTCCAGGGTCAGGGCGTTGGCCCAGGATTTTCTGGCACAAATGACCTCTTGTTCTGTTTCTTCTTGATGAATGTCTTTGTTGTTGTTCTAAATCTGGTGAAACTGTGACTTCATCACGGAGAATTTCAGTGATGTCGAAATGAATAACAAAATACAGACATCTTCACAGGTTTTACTTCTGTTTATTACCTTAATCTGTATCTATAATACGTATTATATATATGTATTATATTTAATTTTGTTGTATCATACAAAGAGTATTATTTTTACATCTTTTTTCACTTAATGCATATGCAGCAGCTTTCCATGAATGCATATTATTGTTCTGTAGAAAAATTATGTTACAGAGACATGAACTAAAAATACATCATGGCATATCTACTCATTGGGCACATTAAAATGTTAATTATAAAGATTACAAAGTTATTTTGAACTGTGATGTTCAATGAATAAAACATGATCTAAAATTATTTATAAACCAAACATCTAGCTAGGATTTCCAAAAAAAACAGAAAAACAAAAAAACCCCAAACAAACAAATAAAAAAAAGCCTCGTGTTTCTTATCTTGTTTAAGATGACTTTGTCTTGATTAAAAAAAAAAAAAAATAGAAGAAAGAGAGCTCTGGCTTTGTTGGGAAAGACTGCCTTGGCTGTCTCACCACCGGACACCCACAGGGGTCCTATTTCTTAGGGTGACCCCGGTGCGATTTTAGGGGGGGTTGCTTCCTCACCTGCTGTCAACATCATCCTTTGTAAGCCCAATTTCTTTTTTTTTAAGTTCTTTAGAACTGCTTGGGAGACCCTAGTTTTGACTCTAAAGGTATTCTTTTTGAATAAATGTGAATTAAACACTTTCAGGCGATCCAATGTTTGACAATGGGTGGACTGGCTATAAAGGACTTGACATTTTGTTGGGGTGTTAAGTTCCAAATGGGGTCCCTTCCACCAGCCCCCAGATTGGTAACCAGAGCCACCGTCTCCGCAGTGGCCAAGGCCACCCGTCTGGAAGGTTTTCTCGCACAGGCAGCTCCTGCCCCGGAAACCAGTAACCCCGCAATCCGCGAAGCCTACGGCCGTGAACATGCACTTCTTGCTCCTGGGGCAGAAGCCCCAAGAAGCTGGCCGGGCCCTGCCGCTGTCGCACAAGTCCTCGTGGTCCCGGCGGGGGTCCCTGCATGTCCTCATCCAGACCCCCGTCCCATCCGCAGAGCCGTCACCCGCTGGGTCGAGCTTTGCTTACGGTGCAGGCAGAAGCTCAGGACGGGTGGCAGCAACAGGTGGTGCCTCCTGAACCCACCGCTGTACCGGCACACTGCCACCGCTGTACCGGCACACTGCACCGCTGTACCCGCACACTGCACCGCTGTACCGGCACACTGCACCGCTGTACCGGCACACTGCACCGCTGTACCCGCACACTGCCACCGCTGTACCGGCACACTGCCACCGCTGTACCGGCACACTGCACCGCTGTACCGGCACACTGCCACCGCTGTACCGGCACACTGCCCCCGCTGTGCGCCCCCGCAGGCCGGGGGAGGCCAGGAGACCAAGTCCGAAGTGAGTGCGGAGCCCTGTGCTCTCCCCTGGGCGTGGGGTGGAGCGACTGCATCAGCCCCGCCCTGGCCCAGGTGCTGCCTGTCCCCCGAGAAAACACCGTCTGTGAGGAGCCACCACCTCCTTCCACCGCGTTCTGGGAGGAGCGTTGTCCCTGCCCGCACTCTCCACCTGACCTCCCAGGTCCCTTCTGTGTACCGCAGCGACATTGATCTGCAAATACACGACAGGGTGCGAGACAGGCCACACCACTCCCTTGCCTAATGCCACCCCTTGGCTTCTCATCATCCTTAGAATAAAACCCATTCTCCTGCCCTGGGCCACACAGCCTGACGGAATCTGGCTCCTGCCTGTCGCCCAAGGTCACCTCGGACGCTTCCCTCGCCTCCAGCCTCCCTCCCCCCTCCGGTACCCAGCAGGGTCCTGCCGCTGCGCCCTCCTACCAGCAGTCTCCTCTGTGGGCAGCACTCTCCTCCCGGCCTCCCTCTAACCCAGCTCACCTTTACAGAGGAGCCGTCATTGGCCGTCGGTCCAGAGCATCCCCCACATTCTCGGCAGCTGCTCCTTTGGATGCATTGCTTATTCATTGCCGGTCGCCTCCCCTCTCCCGTCATGTTGGCTCGAATGCACTGGGCCCTCAGCACCCCCAGGCCCTCGGAGCTGAGCACCCCAGGTCCTCGGAGCTCAGCACCCCCAGGTCCTCGGAGCTCAGCACCCCCAGGTCCTCGGAGCTGAGCACCCCCAGGTCCTCGGAGCTGAGCACCCCCAGGTCCTCGGAGCTGAGCACCCCCAGGTCCTCGGAGCTCAGCACCCCCAGGTCCTCGGAGCTCAGCACCCCCAGGTCCTCGGAGCTCAGCACCCCCAGGCCCTCGGAGCTCAGCACCCCCAGGTCCTCGGAGCTCAGCACCCCCAGGTCCTCGGAGCGTGCCTCCAAAGCCTGGGCTCGGGGCGGATGGTGCCGTACGCCCTCAGCACCGCGTGGTCTGTTATGCGGGCGCTGCGGACACCGCCACGTTTTGGGTGCGTGGAGGTGAAGCGTAGAATCTTGGTTCTGGAGTCGATACGTGTGGAATTAAAAGTGAGGTCTAGTGAAGGAACGAGAAATAAACTGGCGGGGAGCAAAGACCTAGCACCTCCCGTAAGGAGGGGCCGCGCAGAGTGGGGGGAAATCAATAGAGAGTATGGGGGGGCGGGGAGGCCATGGGTGACCCCAGTTCTGTGTCTTCCCAGCGGTGTCCCTGGTAACTGAGACCTCAGCAACTCCTGCAGGGGGTCCGCTGTGGCTCATGAAGGAAGGGAGCTGAGTGTGAGGGATTGTGTGTCATTGGTGTCCGGTCCTGTTCAGTAAGCGCTGGCACCCCCAAAACACGCAGGTTCTGCTGTGCTGGCACCCCTATCCAGGTGAGGGATGGAAATTCTAAAACTCTAACCGGAAGTACCAACGGGCTCATTTCTGAAGTTCCAAGACTGCTTCTCCATGGAGGAACTCCCCACGGGGACTCTGTAATTGCAGTCCTGCCTGTCCCATGCTCACGTGGTCCCTCGGCCATGGCTCTGCGACCTGAAAGCGAGGGCTGGTTTCCCACACATGCCTCGTGTCACCGGTGTCACCCAGTGCTGTGCCTGAGGGAGGCACGCGGGGCAGTCCCTGTGCTGTCACCTGTGTGCCAGGCCTGACGCTTCGCTGACCTGTCCCAGCTGTGCCCCAGGGGGCTCCCTACATTGACTTAAAGCCACGTATGTGATTATTGAAAAGAAAAATAATGGTTACAGACATCCAAACTTTTTGTTGTTGTTGTTAAGAATGGGGGAACTAGTTGATAACAATTAGCAATTTCTGTCCCAGGTTCAAAAACAAAAAAACCTTAATGCCCCCCAGGCCTGTCCAGGCTGAGTAACAAACTGACCCGCACTGCTGTGGTCTGCAGGGAGTTAGCCGGACGTCCCGCGTGTGACCCAGCCGTAAGGCCGCAGCCTGGGCAGCACGCGCTTTGGAAACTGGACGTTGGGTTTTCAGAGAGGTGAACAAGGCTGCCCGGGTCACACAGCGGTCCAGGGCCTGAAAGCCCAGGTCCCGGACTCGGGACCACGGTGCTCCCGTCCCCACGGTGACGCCCTGTGGCCAGCTCCGGGTCAGCTCCCTGAGGCCGAGCTCAACAACCCAAGTTTACTTATTTGTTTGATTTTATTCTTTCATTCATGTTTTGCAGTTGCAGTGGACAGTCCGTATGATTTTGTGTTAGGCTCACGGGCACGGCGTAGTGGTCGGCCATGTACGTAGTTTACGAAGCGGCCCCCACTACGTCTAGTACCCACCTGGCACCGTGCACAGCTATGGCAGCATTCCCTGTGCTGTGCGTCCCCTCCCCGTGACTGTTGTGTGACTGCCGATCTGTACTAACCCTTCCCCTCTCTCACCCAGCCCCCAACCCCCTCCCATCGGGCAACCATCAGTTTGTTCTCTGGATCCATGACTTTGGTTCTTTGTTTGTTTCTTTTGGTGTTTAGATTCCACATGTAAGCATGTGGTATTTGTCTCTTCTGTCTGCCTCGTTCCAACAGCACAGACTGGTCATCCTACAGTTCTGGAGGCCAGAGGTCCCACGACGTGGCTGTCGTCGGCTCTGCCCTTTCTGGAATCTCCGGGAAGAGTCTGTTCATTTCCTTCTCGGGCTTCCAGAGGCCATAAGCGTCCCTGGCTCACGGCCCCTTTGGCCACCCCCGCAGCCAGCACGCTGCCTGTCTGCACCTTTTCCCATCATCCCAGCTGTCCAGCTCTCACCCGCCCCCCTCTCGCACTTCCAAGGACACTTGGGATGACACTGAGCCCCCCAGTGGTCCAGGATGGTCTCCCCATTGTGAGGCCCGTCGGTGAGCAGCCTTACCTCCACCTGCCACCTCCGCCCCCCTCGCTGTGGAACCTCTCGTGCTCGTAGGTCCCAGGGGTGAGGGCGTGGACGGTTCGGGGGCCGTCCTTCTGCCCAGCACCCCGACTACGGCATTTCCGGTGGGAGCTGAGTCAGAGAGGAGGGAGTCGCGGCTGGCGCTGCTGCCCCCCACCCCACCCCCGCCCTGAACGGAGAGGCAGTGAGGGATCCCCGCGTTTGTGGAGCCCAAGGGGCCCGGCCCCACGTCCTATCTGAATTTCACAAAAATAGGAAAAGTAAACGTGTGAGGCGATTACTTTTTCAAAGTCCTTTCTTCTAAGGCACTTCTGACAGCTGTCATTAACAGGAGATGACGGAACACCTCGTTCCATCAGAATGACCTCTGCGTTGCCAGGGGGCGACAAGGAACAAACGGACACGCCCTCTCTGCTCTGAGCTGCTGCGGTCCCTGAATGCGTGTGACTTGTCCCTGGGGGCCCCAATGCTTAGTAGATACAGTGCCTGATGGGGTCAGCGGGGGGCACGCAAAGTGCTTCCAAGTCCACAGACTTCAGTCCACAAACATCACGGGGCGGGGACGTCACTCATCAGCTTTAGTTTTGTGTTTTGTCTCTGAAAGCAGCTCTCTCTGTCTCTCTGTCTCTCTGTCTCTGTCTCTGTCTCTTTCTCTCTCAGTGTGTCTCTCTCACTGTCTCTGTCTAGGTCTCTCTCTGTCTCTAGTCTCTCTCTGTCTCTGTCTCTCTCTGTCTCTGTCTCTCTCTGTCTCTCTCTGTCTCTGTCTCTGTCTCTGTCTCTCTCTGTCTCTGTCTCTCTGTCTCTCTCTCTCTCTGTCTCCCTCTCTCCCCCTGTCTCTCTCTCTCCGCCCAAGCTGCGCTCACCATTAACCATGACTCAGGTCTCTCTGGCCACACCAGCAGCCTCTGGCTCTCAGAAACTCTCGTGATCCTGCCCTTTGTCTCCCTCTCTCTCCCCCTTGTCCTACCTGCACTCGCCCTACAACAATACCCACTCTGCATCCTGCTGCCTGGGGCGGCTGGAGTCGGGTGGAGGCCCCCCACCCCGAAGTCCACCCAGAGACCCAGACTTCAGTAGCACTGAGTGCTTTGTGACCTTCGTTTCTCCGTGCGTGTTAAAGCCACATGAGCGCCGGGTGGCAGCAGGCCGCAGGAGAGAGCGCAGCGAAGGCGGAGCGCTCGGGGCAGGGAAAGCGGGGAGCGGGCGGCGTCGGTGCTGCCTGTCCGGGCGTCGCGGGGCAGCCCTGCGGCTCCTCGAGCAGCCGGGCCTTCCTGTCATCTGGGGTCCCAGCAGTCTTGGCTCTGTTCCAACGTAGCGGCCTCGGGAGCACCTACTGAGGTGCTGAGACAGTGCAAAGCTGGGAAGAGCACCATGCCCGTCCCAGGGGTGGGGTGACACTGAGGGCAGAGGGACAGCGCTGAGCCTGTGATGGAGACTCTAAGAGGCCGAGGGAGGAAGACTTCAGTTCCGTGTTGGGAGGGTGCCATCCAGGAGGAGGTCGGGTCTTGCCTTTGTCCTGAGGTTGGGTCTGCATCAAGGTGTGGGGGAAGGACGTTTTCTCTACGAGGGAAGTAAGTTCAAAGTCAGAGCCGGGTGTGTGCGGGAGCGTGCACGCGGGTGTCTTTGAGGGCCCACGTGTGTGACTGTGTTGGCATGTGCACGTGTGCACGGGTGTCTAGGAGGCCTACTTGCGACACCAAAGCAGAAAGCCCAGCGTGGGGACCCACAGGCTGCGCTGACGCTCGGTGGGGAGTCGTGAGGCCGGACGTGCGGGGGTGGCTGAGCGGCGGGAGCTGAGTCACGAGGCCCCGGCCCTGCAGGCTGCTTCGTGGCTGCTCATTTGTGCACTTGATGGCCATCTGCTGAGTTCCCACCGCGTGCCCTGCACCGCGCTAGCTCTGGGAGGCGTGGGACTTCTCTGTAGTGCTCAGGTCACAGGGGACCAGGGCAGGGATTCCACCCTGCAGAGCTGTCCCTCCTCCCATGGCCCCTGCAGCCTCCTACCTCCCTGCATTTATGGAGTCCCTGCCCGACCCCGAGAAGCCAGGACACACCCCATGGAGTCCCTGCCCGACCCCGAGAAGCCAGGACACACCCCGGCCGCTGGGGCGCAGTCCTGTGTGTGTGGACACACGTGCATGAGCTCACACGCCTGTGCTTCAGAAGCGCTTGCGTTTGAATGAATGAGTGAGTGAGTGAGTGAATGAGTGAGTGAGTGAATGAGTGAGTGAGTGAGTGAATGAGTGAGTGAGTGAATGAGTGAGTGAGTGAGTGAATGAGTGAGTGAGGAATAAAATGTCTGTGCTCAGAGTAAGGAGGGGCTGACCGGGAGACAGTGAAACCCACGTCCCCCGGGGGACTTTGCGGAAAATGCTCCCGTGTGACCGGAGGTTCAGCTGCCCGAAGGTTTCAGGGGTGCCCTCCAGCCGGGGCACGTGGTTACTCTGTGGTCCTGTGAAAGCCACACCGGTCTGTCGGTAAAGCTTACATTGCAAGGTGACAGGGACGCCAAAAGGCTTCTAACGCTCAAATTTAGTCATTGGCTGTTTCCTGAATCGGCGTTTTCGATGTGGGCAGTCTGTGCGTCTCCCTGTGGGAGGGGTGTCCGTGTCCTTTCACTTTTACTGAATTCTAGCTCACTTAATGTGCATTAATTTTTTTTTTCTTTTAGGAAATGGCCTAAAGGCTGAGCTATATACACAAGTGCTCCGAGGAAACAGAGAGCGCTGTTAGTAAGGCACCAGAGGGGAGAGCAGGTAGACCAGAAGGATTGAAAAAACGCCTTTGACGGCACTCTGGGAGGACACAGGAGAGAGCCATGGGCCACGTGGCTGCTCAGAGGGAGGCTCAGGCCGTGCTTAAGGGAGCATGTGTGGGGGACAGGGAAGAGCTGTCGGGGGACATGTGTCTCAGCTGTAAGCTCGGCCATGACCCGTGTCACGCACAAGCCTATTTCTGGTAGGTTTGGTTTCCTCTTTATGACCACCAGCAAGCCACAGGACAGGCTTTTGGGAGAATTTGCATCTGTCTTCTGAGACAAAACTCTGGCTGCTTTTGCTAATATTTGAGCACAGTTTAATTCAATGTGGTCCCTGGGATGACTGGCATTTTAAATTATGTTCAACATAGTGTTTAAAGAACAAAGACATGAATGAATAAACAATGTAATGACTGAGCAACTGCGGAAGCTCGGAAACACTCTCAAAATTCTTCACCACTCCTCCCATTGAGATGGAATTGATGTCCCTGTCCCATAAGTCAGGGTTCTGTGCTGACCGGATAGTAGAATACCATGGGCTGACTGTCCAGTTTCTCAAGAAACTGATACTGCTACTTCCTGGGTCTTGGGACCCTTAGCCTAGGACCTCAGCCACCATTCTGTGAGGAAGCGCAAGCCACAGTGTGGAGACACCCACATGAAGAGGACCCAGTAGCCAGCACCGAGTGGCCAGGTCTGTGATGCACCATCTTGGAAGTGGATCCAGTTGAGTTTGTCAACTGACACCATGTGGAGCAGAGGCTTCCCTGCTGAGCCCTCAGCAAACAGTGAACAAAATAAATGAGCACCATTGTTTTATGTCACTGAGCTTTGGGGTCTTTGGTCCTGCGGTAAGAGATAACGGAATCTGGTTTATGAATGAATATTATGATATAAAATGATGGAAGCCCGTTTTTTCCTTTTTCCAGATTTTTCATTACTAACATGAGGGCTTCCTGGCCTGGGGAGTGAATTAAAGGTCAGAACCTCAAGTTCCTGATCTGTAAAGAAAACAGTGTCCATCTCATGCTGATGTTAGAGGGTGACGTTAGATATGCAAATGGCTAGCGGGGCTCTTGTTGGAGAGCACACTGTGACAAAGGTGGGTCCTTTCTCCTTCCCTGCCCCACCCCCACCCCTAAGAGATGATGGATTTTTTTTCTTATTTTGGTTTGTTTTCAGAAGTGACTTAAGTAGATAAGAACTTGGTAAGAGTCATTGTCTCAGACAAGAGGGTACGGAGACCTAGAGTTCAGGGATGGGACAGAAACCATCTTTCCTACAGTCTGGACTTTTTTCAGCAAAAGGAAACAGGATAGCAATACTTTTCTGGAAGTGTCCCAGAGGTAGAATAAAAACTGCACTTTCCGAAGCGAAATTAATTTCCAAGCAGAGCAGATCTGATGGCAAAACACAGGTTTTAAGTCTCTTGTTTTCCTTACGAAAAGGAACCCTGGCTTTGAGATGGGAAGTGACCAGTGGGCCTCCCTCCCCTTCCCTGGGCTGCTGGAGGCTGGTCCTAAGCCGGGCGCTGAGTGGTCTGGGATGTGAACACAGTAGGTGGAGCAGACACCCTGGGAATCAGAAGATAAGGAAACATCTGGGAGCCAGTCTCCCTCTGAGCTGGAAGGGTCATTCGGCTGATCGTAGCAGAGATAGGAAAGGCCTCATTGCCAGTCCAAGGGGTGACTGCCACCTTCCTCTGCCATTGGCAAGGTGTGCCATGCACACGGGTTCCTTCAAAGTCCTCGGACGTTCACCAATTATCATCTTTTCTACCAGCCACGGGCTGGATAATAAACTATAAAGCTTGACTTATATTTTATTTCATCCAAAGACTGGACACTACACTTAAACTTGAACCCCAGTGCATGGGGCCTTGATGCCTGGTGGGCCAGTGAGTGGAAATGAACAGGAGACAGTTGGGACACTAGTACCACGACTAACACGGGTATCTGTCAGTGGTGGCCCACGTGGGAGACAGTGAGTGAGGACTGAGAACCCTGACTTTGGTGTCACTGTGTCATGGTTTCAGGTTCTTTTGCTCTAAAAATGACATGGGCTTTGAAGGCTCCCAGGCAGTGCCACTGCCTGGCCCTGTGCTACAGACTCAGTGTCACTCCTTCCTCCTTGCTCTGTGCGCACCGCTGCACAGGCGGCCGGACGTGTGCGTGCTGCATTCTGCCGTGCCCCATCCCCTCTGCGCAGACCAAACAGACACCATGTCTGTCGGAAAAATGAATTGAATCCGGCAGCATGACACGAGTTATTGAATTGTTTTGATGGACTCCAGAGCCCAATATGGCCGCACCTGGCAGCCACAGACTCGGTGTCTTCTGGCTACTTAAGCTTTGGGCGGGGCTGTAACGGGGTCCCTTCCTGCTCCAGGGACCGCTCGGCTCTGCGAACTGCTCCCCTCTGCGTCCCTGGAAAATGTTATAGGCGAGGCCGGGCCGAGGCACGCTGGCACACGACTCTTCTCTGTTCCTGCCGACCCGGAGGCCAGCTTGCTTGTTCTGTAATCGGTCTTCTAGCACATCAAGGCGTCTCAGATCTCGGATGTCAACCAATTAGATCTAAAGGGCCACAGTTGTCCTTAGAAAGGGGTCGAGGCTGTGAAGGGTGTGAGACTTTTTCCTACAGTCAAGCTCATAGGTGAGCCTGTCAGTTTCCTTGAGACTGGGGTCGACACAACACTCCTGGCTCAGAGACAAAGGAGTTCATTCGATGCAGCACAGCAGTAGTGCTGGCCCCCAAGTCTCCAGGCACGACACAGGGTGGCCTGGGCGGCTGCCTGCGCGCACAGCAGGGGTGTGCATCGGAGATCACCCCGTCAGGGGACCCGGAAGCACCTGCGGGGATGCGCGGCGCTGTCCGCCACCATGGTGCTGAAGTTTCAGGGACCGGCGCGACAGAGTTATGCATCCCGAGGATCCACTTACTACACGAGGGCAGTAGAGCTCCTGGGCTGTTTTAAAAATTGTAAGGCATTTTATAACATAATAGAGAGGTCTTCAAGGACATAGGTTTTTGTCTGTTTTGTGTATGGTTGTACTTCCAGTGCCTGATACGTGGAAAGAAACAACATATTTTGGTTGAATGAATAAATCAGGTGTGTGAGCTCACGTTAAGCCTCTTAGAAAGTAAGTGATAAGGCTTTGTGTATGTTTCTAAGTTTCCTACAACAGTCTTCGCCTCTGCAATTCCTTATCACCTGACTTCTTTTCTCCTCAGGGGAAAAATGGAGTGCTAGGTGGGCCACAGGTGCTTCTACCCACCTGACACCAACTACACTAAACCTCCTCCACTGGCGGCACAGGTGCTGAGCGCAGACAAGACAGTCTTTCCCAGGATTGGTGATCTTGGGGCCTGAGGCTATGAGAGACAGGACATGAGGGGATCATTAGAATGGCCTAAGCAAGGGCAGGGGGGAGCCACTTTCCTTACCAGGTGTGATTTAAAAAAATACGGTGAATGTTTAAATTTAAAAAAATGTATTACAGTAAAAGACACATCACCATGAATTCTCCTCAAAATACTCTCCCTCGCTTCAAATGCACATACCTCATCATTCTTGTGATTTTCTGAAGCTGTTCTGGAAGTCCTCTGTCATGAGTGTCTTCAGTGGCACTGTTGTGGCTGCCTCCATGTCCTGAATTGATTCAAAAGTGTGATCTTTCATGGTTATTTTGACTTTGAGGAAGAGCCAGAAATTGCACAATGCCAGATCCAGTGATGAGGACACACCATAATGTTTTTATTTGACAGAAATTGCTATACCAGAAGTGATGTGTGACCTGAATTGATTCAGGTGCAATAAAAAAACACAATGAATGTTTAAATTAAAAAAAATTGTATTACAGTAAAAGACACATTGTTTGAAGCAAGGGGGAGTATTTTGAGGGAGATTAATGGTGATGTGTCTCTTACTGTAATAATTATTTTTATTTAAACATTCACTGTACCTTCTGATCACACCTTGTATATATTTGAGTGATAAGGGTTTCGATGCTAACCTTTTGTGATTCCACTTTTATGATCTGATTTTGTGATGATTAGACTCTCTAAAGTTTAAGTAGAACATGAGTGGGAACGGCTTTGCCTTGTTTTTAATCTTCACTACTTTTACTTCTTCAGTGTAGTGGCCAGGGAGATAGAAAGGCATCCTTTTCCAAGAAAGGACTTTGAGTAAGTGTAAAGGAGTTTATTCAAGTAATGTGTGAAATACGATTTCATCCACGTAATGAAAGCTGCAGCTGCTTTAAAAAAATGATGTTGTACTGCACACGGTGTTCACCTTCAGCTCTGCAAGCACAGGTGCTTGATTCCAGGGCTGCAGGGCTCCTGGGGGACCTTCTTTGGGAGAGGAAGTCAGCCAGGAGACAAACGAGTCTCATGCTGCACATTGGGCTCTTCACCAGCCGGGGTTGGCAGTCGGGGATTTCATTACTACAGTGCATGAAGGGCCAAGGAAAGAACGTGCAATTTGCTACTGCCTCAGTGACTCTGTTTTAATCAAATGGATAAAAAAGAACCAGTAACCGATGCTCAGATTGATTAAAATTCCAGTGGGAAGGGAAAAAAAATGAGATGGCAATGCACTTAGAAGGTCACTCGTCCCCTGGCAGTACTGAGCCTACAAAGTCTCACATCATTGGTTGTTACCAGTTTGCTTGCAAAGCACCCCATGCCAGTTGTGGGCAGAAGCGGGTGAAAAGCCTGACCCCATCCCTGTGCTCAGGGGCCCTCACCACCAAGGGTGATGCGTCCCCTTCCTGGAACGATCCAGTCAGCAGGTTGTATAAGTGTTCCTTTCCCCTGTACCCTTGAGCCTTGATTTAAAATCACAGGAACTTTTAAAGATGCGGCCACAGTAGTGATTACCTGTGTGTTTGCAGGTCATCGGGGGTGTGGAGGGAAGCAGCAAATGCATTTGGAAGCGCTCGGAAAGCTCTGAAGTGCTTTCAGATTGAGAGCGCCTGCTATTACTGTTATGGTTACCCCATCCCTGTCATTACTATGATTACTGCCACCGCCACCATGAAGTTTAAGGTTGCACAAACTCTTCCACTTGGCTTGTCTGTCTGACAGGCAGACAGCAGAGAGGCAGCTGGTGAATGAGGCCCTTCCCCATGGCCGACAGGACTTCCCTTCTCTATTTGCATACAGCTGTCACTGGTGCACCCCCCGGGCCCCGGGGGATTCATGTGGGGAGGAGATGGGGTCCTGAGCAGTGTCACTGACCCGTCGTGCAGAGGTGAGGCGGACTCCTGTGCCTTAGCGCGGGCCGGCAGCCCTCCTGGCTCACTCGCGCCCGCCTTCCTTCTCGTGACTTCAGTAGTGAGCGCCGGCTGTGTTTCAGGCGCCATTCTTCCAGAAGCTCATGTTTTCCGTTTTCCAAGAGGGGAAAAGGAGGAGAACCCACTCGTTGGTGTAGTAAGAGCCCCCACGGGCTGGCTCACAGGGCGGGGCGCAGGCTGGGAGGTGGGGACCGACCTGTGAGGACACGGTGAGAGCAGACATGCCGTAGCTGAATAAAGAACTGGACTCAGAGCTCTGTGGAGGTCAGTGTAGAAAGGGGTGCACAGGGGGTGACCTGGGCTCCATTGCCTGAGCCCAGAGAAACAGCCTGTCCAGCCCAGGGGTTCGATTTCGAGAAAAGCAAAACGGGGCTTTTCTTAATGCTTGCCCGTTGGGATGCCACCTTGCATGACCGTGGAATCAGCCCGAGGCCTCCCCTCTGCCCGAGTCTGCAGCCCGTCCTGGCTGGGAGACTTTAGTTTAAGCCCGAGTCTGGGGTTGTGATGTCTCTAAAGTGACCAGGCAGGCAAAGGGGCAACCTCCTTAGCTGGTTAGTAAAATTTCTAAAATTTCCATAGAAATTATATCTTAGTAATATAATACTTTTTGATACATACTGAACGTTCTGAGGAAATACTTCTACTTTTATTTTTGTTTCTATAGTGGTAAATCATGAAATATTTAAGATCATAACATGGTTTTTATGAACATTGTGATTACAGGAATAAAAACACTTTCTACTCTTTTACCTTTGATGTAAAAACATTAGTGTGTCATAGTAGCTATATTTAGCCTTTAAAACTTCCTGCACATCCAACCATGTTTGTTAGTATAGCAAGTGACACTTATTTTGTGTAGAATCATATCAATTTATTTGTCCAAGAATTCTTATCATAAATTGGCCATAACTAAATACTTAATTATGAGGGGGGAACCCCCCAAAAAACCCAGAATTATCTTCTGGAGGGTGGGCCCATTGTAGCACAGGCTCTCCCACTAGGTGAGTGTTCTAGGAGCCCGTCTGCATCCGTGCACCAGCTGGCGGTGTTGTGGGAGGCTGCGTTCGGCTTCAGTGAATTTTTGGGTAGACTCTTTCAGCGCATTTGCCCGTTTCATGGTGGTGATTGACATGAACAACGTGCAGCGTGACGACGCACCTGCCCACACCGCGCTGAGGGCTCAGCAGTTTTTGACCAAAGACAGCAGGACCCCCGTGCTCCACCCTCCCTATTCACCCAATCTCACCCTGAGAAAATTTTTTTTGTTTGTTTCCTTGGGTGAAAAAAAGTCCTCAAAGGGAAATGTTTTGCTGATGTGGAAGAGGTGAAACAAGAAACAGTAGAAGCACTAAATAGCACCAAAATCAACAAATTCAATAACTGTTCTGAGCAGTGGGAAAAGCATCTAGAAAGGAGTATTGCATCCAATGGAGAGTCCTTTGAAGGCGACTGAAGTTTAAACATATAAGAATAAATACACAATTTTTACAAACAAATTTGAGTCTTGTTTGCATCTCCCTTCATTCCTGTGACGTTTACTACAAAGGAAAACTTCAGACACCTAAGTTATAGTTCTGTTTGCTGTTCTATCCTCCATTGATGGTTTCAGAAGGGTTCTAGAAAGGATTTGGGAATGTTAATGCATGAAAAACATGTATTTATTCTGAATCAGACCCTCTGGTGTGAAATTTAACAGTTATGAACCCCATCATGGAAGTACATCAATGACAGCATCCGTGCATGTCTCCCTTGCCTTTCCCCACCTCCCCCCTTTTACCCAGGTGGTTAGTGAGTCATTCTGAGGTGCTCCCTTCTAGCACATTCTCCCAGCTACTGGAAGATCCATGACCTCAAAGCACCTCTCTGACCACATGCAGCCCTTCCTCTAGGACTGTGATAGCTCCCTAATTCTCCAATTTTTTCCCTCTAACTCCTTAGCTTAGAACTCAAGAGTGCTCACGCTCCTGACCATCTGACCTCTGGACTTCCCTCCCGAGACTCTGCACTTCCTCACGTACCTGGGTGTGTCCTCAGACACCTGAGTACCCCGGGCAGCCCCTGGATGCTCACCTCTGCCCCACCTCGGTCCTGCCTCCTAAACCTTATTGATACCCTGAGAGTCATTGAATGCTCAGTGCCTTCTTCTATTTGCCTGCAGGGGTGCCACCCTGTAGACCACGTGCCAGCTCATTCTCCACGGAATCCCCATGACTGTTTTCCCCCCTTTTTGTCATATATCTATATCCTTTGTATCTGTACCTGTATCCTCTATGTCTTTATCTATACCTGTATCTATGCCATCTCTATTTCTAGCTCTATCTCTAGTTTAACTATATCATTTATATCTATAGCTACATCATCTATGTTTATCTGTGTACATATGTACATATTCTATATACAGAGGGTGCCAAAAAAGGTATACTCATTTTAAGAAAGGAAAGAACTGTATTAAAATTGTATTGATAACAAAAGATGAATACAAGTGAGGTTTGGCTTCTGCAATGACAAGAGGTGCTCAGAGTGGTGACCATCAGCGTCCAGACACTTCTGATGACGGCGAACTGTGTGTGAGCAACGCTGACCACAGTGCCCACGTGTATCACTGCGCATGCCGTTTCAGTTTCTTCCCGAAGTCCCACCAGGGTAGCCGGTTTTGTACGGTACACCACGTCCTATGAGGTCCCCCATAGGTAGAAGTCAAGGGGTACTTAGTCAGGAGAACTTGGAGGAAAGTCAACACCTCTTCATCTTATCCGTTGCCCTGGAAGTGGTCTTGTGCTCCTCAAACGACAACCTTGCTTCCGCCATTTTCTTTGACTGTCCTGCCTGTCATGTGGTGACACTAGCATTCATTTGATTAGCACCATCTTTTGAGTGAACGTCATAGTACACACTGCTACTGTAATTCAATTCAACTTCGAAAAGTGATACATAGCTAACATCTCTTACAATGAGTGAACCTTTTTGGCACCCTGTACACAGTGTTTCTAAGTCACTGAGCACAGAGCTTTGGACATTACTTTACACAGGCTGGCTGTGCGCTGTGCACTGAATGGTGCCCTCCCCAAATTCATGTATTGAAACCCTAACCTCCCCACTTTGCACGTCAGTGTATTTGGACACAGGGGTTTTAGAAAGTCATTAAGTTTAAATGAAGTCGTAAGGGTGGGATTCATCCAATTGGGTTGGTGGCCTTACAAGAAGAAGAAGAGAAACTGCTCTCCCTCCCTCTCCCCCTCCCTCTCTCTCTCCCTCTCTCCCCCCTCCCCGTGCTTACACCAAGGGAAGGCCCTGTGGGGACACAGCGAGGGGGCAGCTGTCTCCTAGCTGAGGGAGAGCACCCCCCACACTCTGTCCCGCTGCCCCCCGATCTGGCACTTCCAGGCGCTGGAACCACGGGACATGCCTGTGCTTTTAGCCCGGTCTGTGGCATTGGCTCCGGCTGCCTGAGCTGACTTAATACAGCCGAGGTAGTAAACCAGTCGGCATTCATTCACCAAGTAAGGACTCTGGCACTTCGGGACAAGTCATTTGTTCCTGCAATTAGGCAACAATCACACAGAGATGCAGTTTCTGAATTTTCTATTTCTTTTTCTCTACGACAAATTGGTTTGACCTTCAGCTGCCATAGGCTCACAAATTGCTCCAAATCACAAGGTCCATGATGAAGCTGTGACAATAATTCAAAGGACTTCTTTTCCTACCCATGGCTCCATCCATCTGATTACTTTGTAACCAATATTTGCTGCTAGCCCTGTGGACAAAAATTGGTCATAAACAAAAAGAAATTGCAAAGCGTTCACAGTAATGAACTTGTTAAATGGGCCATGTTTCTCCCCCTCAAGCAACAGAAAACTTGTAAAACACTTTGTTGTGCTTGAAAACAAAGGAAAGCAAAGAAAAAAAAAAGGAAGGAAGGAGAGGAACGTCTGGACACTGAAGAAACTCTGTTGTCTGTGTTCAGACCAGTGACGGGAACTTTTCTCCCTCAGGGGGTTTAATAGGGTGTGTGAGAGCCTCGTGCTCTTTCCCCACCTTGGGACCCTTTTCAAAGACACATTAATTAGCTAAAGCAGTTTTGTCTGCAAAGACATGCAGGTGCATCAACTAGAGGTGATTTGTTCTGAAGGCAGAGCACCTGACCATCACCGCGGCCAGGACCCAGGGCGAGCGTCGCTTTCCGGGTGTGTGGCTTTCCCCAGGGTGGGGCCACCTCTCTACACCAAAGGGACAGACACATGTGTTGCCTAGGTTGTCTTCCTATGTGACAAAGTGAAAGGGGAAGGCACATTACCCTGGAATTTTTTAGAAGAAATTGAGTTGTCCTGCAACCATAACCATCCAGCAAGGCCTGGGCCATCCACCGGGCCCCCACCCAGTGTGCACGCGGCAGCAGCTGTGCAGCCAGCACAGAGGGTCCCGGCACCTGCGGTGGCCTGTGTCCTGTAAGCATGGAGTGGCAGCTGTCCATTCATTTTCCAAACCCATCTTCCGTCCCGAGTCCTCGGACGCCTACCCTCCCACTGTACTCTCCTGTCCTGATCATTTCTGTCCTGGGCCGGGGCCGTCATCTGTCACAGGTGGCCCCATGGGTCACCAAGGAACACACAAGTTCTAGAATATTTATTATAATTTTGTCTATTGAGACTCCATTGGAAGTGAGGTGATCTCTGGTTTGACCCAAAAAGGAATGTCCTGAGAAGCGTTGAAAAAAAGCACCCGTTTTGGCTCCTGCAACACGCCACAACTCCCACCCCGGTCCCCTCTCCTCCTGATGCCACAACGGCCTCCTCTGGTGATGCTGGGTCCCGGAAGCACGCGAGAGGTGGGGAAGCCCAGCGTGCTTCTGGGACCTTCCCTTGTGCCCATGGACCAGGAGATGTGGGCTGGGGTGTCCTGGCGTTTGTGGGTCTCTGCCCCATGACCCGAGCGTTCCTGGCACAACCAGGATTTCAGCAATGACGCCATTGCCCAGTGCCCTTCTCATGTCCAGCGGCAACTGGCCAGAAAACCGGGGTGGTACAGATGATAAATAACACTCAGGGGTCAGGCGAAGCTAGGGTATTCTTGGACAAGAGCGCATGTAGGCGATGCGCTAGGTAGAAAAGGAAATGTAAGTCTTGGGGGAAAAGAAGACACGGGGACAACTTTAACCCAGACACACACGTACACACACCCACACGCACACGCACATGGTTCTTCACTCTCCTGAATCAGCTTTCTTCCCGAGCTCCCTAAATAGCTGACAGACCACTGCCCTCCCATCACGAGGACTTGTGAATGCTGGCACTGACCTTCGTAAAGGACGGACAAGCACAGGCCCTCAGCCGGCGTCGGTCCCCTCCCTTAGCACATTAGAATTAAGAGCTGCTCTCAAATCCTCAGACCCACTGAATACAGCTCTTTTCTGGCAAAAATGCAAGA
The DNA here is from genome assembly GCA_004026885.1 of Lyroderma lyra. Taxonomy (NCBI): domain Eukaryota; kingdom Metazoa; phylum Chordata; class Mammalia; order Chiroptera; family Megadermatidae; genus Lyroderma; species Lyroderma lyra. The sequence continues at coordinate 70,703 of PVJL010005864.1, forward strand.
TAATTAAAATAGCTTTGGAATTTGCACAGGGCTTGCATTTCCTCTGAAGTTATTTCTTTTCGGCAGAAAATTATTTTGTTTGCATCTTGGGGGAAAGTACAGATGGAAGCGGCTAGATTAAAGTCCCTCTATGAACGCAGAAGAATTTATAGCAATATCGAAACGAGTTTCTTCTTTCTATGAATACGGGAGGGATAAACCAGGAGGCTGTAAATCCGGAACGCGAATCGGACAGCTGTGGCTTCGCTGCGACAAACTCTGTCGTTCGTGGGGCTCACGGACACGTGCAGCCGAGGAGCTGGGGGAAGGCAGGGGACACGCAGCCCTTGAGGGTGATGAGGTTTTGTGCTCAGGTCACGGGAAGGATTCTCCAAGCTCCCTGTGAAAAGTCCCTATATACACGGACAAGTGCCAGCCTTGCATTTCCCCAGTGTCACCGTGAGTTTCTTTCTGTATGTGGGTCACAATGAGAAGGGGAAGAGAATTCGAGAGCGCCAGACTGGATGGAGTTCTGCACGCCTGCCCAGGGACCCTCCACGTAGCTGTTGCCCGAGAAAGTGTCCGCCCAGGTCGCAGGGGGCTGGGCGGGCCGGAAGGGTGATTGCACCGTCACCACAGGGGGCTAAGCCACTTTTCCTGTCATTTCGGGTAACTAACCCCTTCCTGGCGTCCGGAGGGCGTGAGTCCTCACCAGGCAAGGTGCTCCGGAGGTGTCACGATTTCGAACTGAACTGCCCGCTCACCTCTGTTCCTCGCCCCGTTTCCTCGTTATTTGGGACTGCACGGCAGCTCGGGGTTAGGAGAGAGGGCCGCGGGGTGGGCCGCGGGGTGGGCCGCGGGGAGGGGAGGCCGGCGGGGGCTGCCCTTGCTGGGCGGGTGCACCGAAGGCAGAGCGCGTGGAGGTTGGGTCCTCCTGCTGGCGGCGGCGGCGGTCAGGGTGCGGTTCATGACGAACCGACCACAGGGAAGTGTGGGCTGGGGGGGTCCCGCCGCGTCCTCCGGCGCCGGGTCTGCTCTCGGCGAGCTGGGATTTGCGGTCTATTTGGCATCAAGCGCACGCAGGGCGGCCATCGGTGGGGCGTGGCTTAGGGACAAGGAAACACGCGGCGGCGGGGGGCGGGGGGAGCGAGGGCACAGGCCATCGCCCATGGGGCGTCACGCACCAGCGCGGGAAGGAACGCACTGGCCTCGGCGCCGCAGCCCCACATCTCGGGGACCGGAGGACGAGGGGCTTCAGAGGTGGGGACCGGGGTGTCCATGCGTCCCTGCAAGCAGCCCGGCAGGGCTGGGAGGTGCCCACGTTGCCCTCGGGGTCCTGCTGACCACAGGGTCACACCCTTCTCTCTCTCTCTTGTATTTTCTTTTTGTGGGGGGGGGGGCACATCCTTCTTGACAGAAGACAGTGGCTTTGCCTCCTGTCAGCCTCCCCTGTCTCCTAGGGCTGCTCCACCTGCTTCCCCAGACCCCCAGGGTCCCTTCATAGTCCGGGCACATGGGCTGAGCCTGGCAGCTGGGCTGGACGGGCCTCTGGGTCCAGAGGGGCCCACGACTGACTCAGTTCTCCTTGTCCCCTTCCCTGGCCGGCGTGGCCCTGCCAGTGTCAGAGGGCTGGCCTCCACCCGTCTTGTCCCTCTGCAGCCTGAACGCTGGTTCTGAGAATAGTCCTGGCTGAGGACCTCGAAAAAAGTCCCCTAGTCAGGACAGCAAACTGCAGCTCAGAAGCTGCTGAGTGAGCACAAAATTGGAGCACAGAGAGCTGGGTATTCTTAAGGGACATTTCCAATGTGCTGTGGTAGCAAGATGCAGTGTCCTTTCAACTCTGGGGCTATTTCCAGAAAGAGACCTGGGAGGGGACGGCTAAAAGTGGGGCGCCCACCCTCCCCGGCGGGGCTGGGGGCTGGCAGAGCCTGCTCACCTCCTCCCCTCCCCCCTCAGGGATGTTCCTGCCGTTCACCGAGGGCCACCAGGGCACCGCGCGTGGCGGGGGCACAGACGGCAGGCCATCTCGCACTAGCTCTGGGTGCGGCACTCGCTTCCTGATGAGGAGGTGCCTTCATCCCCAGAGACGTTTACAGATCTCATCATCCAACAGTTTGCTTCTGGGAAGGTTTTTGCTGGCGAGTGAATCTAACCCCCCAGGGTCAGTCCTGAATCTCCCGATGGGGAGTGACACCTGCTGACACACTCTCACAGCCTGGATGGGGCCAGGTCACCTCGGGCTCGCAGACCAGCCCCGCCCCGGCCCCTCTGCCCGTTAGCTCCCATGACGTTACAGCTCCCGAGGGCGGGGGTCTCCGAGCCGTCTGACCAGGGAGGGCCCCTGCTATTGACCCCACGGCACTGCAGGGTGGCCTCACCCACATTTGGGGGGCTTATTTGATTAATGTGTGTATGGCTCCCGCGGGCTGTCAGAACAGCAGTAACTTACTGCATCATGGTGATGGAGGCCAGAAGTCCGGAATCCAGGTGTGGGCAGGGCCACTCTCTCAGAAGGTTCTAGGGAGGGGTCTTTCCCAGGCCTCTCTCTCAGCTTCTAACAGCACCAGGTGTTCTGTGGGATGGCGGATGTGTCCCTTCTCCCTTTGTCATCATGTGACACTTCCTTATGTTCTCCCATGGTCCTCTCTGGGTGCTTGTCTGTTTCTGTTCAAATTTCACTTTTTTTTTTTTTTTTTATAAAGACACTAGTTATATTAAATTGGGCCGAAACTCAATGGATTCATTTTAACTGGAAAGACCCTGTTTCCAAATAAGGTCACATTCTGAGGTCTTGGTGGTTAGAGTGTCAACATATGAATTTTTAGGGGACACCAGCCAACCAATAATGCGTCACCTTCATGCCATCGGAGAACTTGTGTGTTATTACTCCCAGGGTGTGTTATTACTCTGTCTGGCCCAGAGGGATGCTAACAGCTGTTGTTGGATGAATGAATGAATGAATGAATGAATGTTGTTTAAGATCAGTTTATCCTCTCCCTGTCCCCCTGCACATGTGACAACCTTTTAAATAACAATACTCCCAGGTCTCTTGAGATGGCTGGAATCACACAAGGATGAAGCAGGTCACCCATCTGTCTTTATTTTCTAGTCCCAATGTTTGAGACTCTGAGATTGTGGAGAAACGTGGTGAATTTGCTCTTATCTTCCCTCCCCGGCCCCACACTAATGAATAGCAGGGAGATGTAGGCCAATGGAGAGTTTGGTCTTGGTAAACAGTAGCTTTGCAGATTTAGCAAATGAAAATATAGAAAGTACAGCTAAATGTGAATTTCCCAAATACCTCATGGGACATACTTATGCAAACATATTGCTGTTTATCTGAAATACAGACTTAACTGGGCGCCCCGCGTTTTGTCTGCGACCTGGCTCTGGTGCACGGGATTATGGGAAGTTGCGGGCAGATTTCTCCGGAGGCTGAAGAGCAGGTGATAGACTAATGGGGATCTGTGTGTGCAGAGGCGAGGAGAGCAGAGCGCCTGGAGGATGTGCTGTGGCTACTTTTCTGTCTTTATTCAGGTCTCTCTATTAGGTTCAAACAGCTCCGCTCGCCACCTACCCTCTCCTTTTACACCATGCCCTCTCTGTCGGCCTCTTCTTGCTTCCTGTAGGGCAGTAGTCTCCCTTAGACAGTGAGGAGTGTATACTTAAAAAGCCTATACTAAGTGCTGTCTTAACAGTTGCAGTATTTCCTGCTCCAACTTCTTTCTGCAGGTCACTGACCTGACCTCAGAGGCCTAGGACTCACCCTCTGGCTTCCAAGGCACGCTTCCACTGTGAATGGACCTCTCATTGTGGAAGACTGAAAATTCTCCAGATGCAAGACCAGACTGTGTTTGAATATCCTCTGTCTCCTTCTAGCAGGGCAACTAGGTCCATTGTAATTCCTACCTACAAGATGGCATTAGCGATAGGCTAACTTCATACCTTGTGAGGATTAGGTTTAGTAAATCAATCAAGATGGCATGAATATAGCATATAGTAAGCATTCAAAGATGTTATTGTGATGATCATTGTCTTCTTCACCACCGCCACCATCATTAACATCACCATCATCACCATCATTACAATATCATCATCACCACCACCATCGTCATCTCATCATCATTATCACCATCATTGCCATGGCCATCACCATCACTATCATCACCATCACCATCCTCTTCACCATCACCATCACCATCATTATCAACATCACCATTATTTCCATCATCACCAACATCTCCATCGTTTCATTATCATTGTCAAAATCATCTCCATCACCTTCATCATCACCACCATCACCATCGCTGCCACCGTCATCTCACTTTCATCATCACTGTTATCATCATCATCACCATTATTTCCATCTTCAGCACCAACATCTCCATCATTATTGTCATCGTTGTCAAAATCATGATCATCATCATCACCACCACCATCATCATTTTGCTTACTATATCTATAAGGATGACTTTGCCCCCTTAAAACCTGGATTGAGTTGTTTAAATCCTCATTTCACCCCTATGGAAGTACAGTGTCTTCACCAAAATTCTGATAAATTTTCTAGTGTTGTCATCCTCAGGGTTGCCTGTGGACCTGTAAGAGCGTAAGAACCTGCTTCTACTGACTTACTCGAGTGTAGCCATTACCTTACCAGTCAGCACGTGGGATCCTCAATCTGCATGGCTTTGATTCTGACATAAAATGTATCACTTACCCAAGTATTTAAATATGTGGAAGACTTTTTGAAAACTTTAGGGACAGGACAGAGTTAGTATTGTATTAACACAAACTTAATTTTAGGCAGTTCTATTTACAAAAGCTCCTCTCAGCTTCTTTAACTCATTCCCCATTGTTCTGCCATGTTGTCCCCAATCTTAACCTTTTCTTCTTGATTCCTGTCATCCCCAACTTCCTTCTCATGTCTGCGGTGTCTCTTAAAGCTTTTTGTCCTCAAAGTTTTACGTTCCGTCCAGGTAGTTTATCAACATGTTTTTCTAAACATATTCCCCCCTTTAAAAGAATCTGGTGCAAGCTACTCGTATGCCAATTAAGAAATGTTTATTCAACTACAATTCATTTGAAAGGTGCGGGGAACAGCCTGAGCTACTTTTCTTTAAAGCACATGCTGCCTGTTAGTATGAAATAGCAATTCTATTCAACTTTCACTTTCAACATGTGGCACCAAGACACATCTCAGAAAGGCGGTGACCTCTTCAATCTTTCCCAAAACACCTTTCCCTAATACACTTAGCTCAATGATCAGCACTGCATTGTCGCTAATTTTTAATTATTGTCATATATTTTTATGTATGCTTAATGAGCAATAGTGGAAAAGAATTCTAGTTTAAAAATCCTTCTTAGGGTCCAGTTGGGAAAACTGAAAGACTTAGTGTGCTCTGGGTGAGAAGCCGGATGGGAGTCAGCCTCCGAGGGTGGTCTGGCCCCCGTGACACCGCAGCCGGAGGTGCTGCTGTGACTCAGTCCTGAGGCTTGGATGTCAGCAGCCTTGTGAAGGTTGGGTTTGCTTCTAAGGCAGCAGCGAGATTCGGGACTCTGGCGCTGAGCCTCATCGATCTGTTTGGATAATTTCAGCTCCGGGAAGCATCCCTGAGCCGAGGGATGTTCTTGAGGCTGCAACACTAAAGCCATTCATTTTAATACCTTGGAACCATCCCGCACCTTGCAGAAGTCTGTCCAGGAAAAAGCAATTACACCTGGACAATTACGATGAGGGAATACACCTTTGGGTTTCCAAACGTCAGTATTACTCTACCATTTTGATGTTGAAGAATCAGACTCTAACAATGTTCTTGGAGTTAAGGCCGAAGGAGTCTAGAAAAGTTATAAATGAGGTAAAATTCTTTAGTTCCAAAAGCTGTGCAATCCTCCGGTTCGGCTGCACAGTAAGTGATAGAGTTCTAGTGACAGTTCACGTGCTGTGACTTCAACGACAGCAGAGCATTTTCGGCCAATGCCGCCTGAAGACCCACGCTGGCATAAGCACGAGGTGAACGTTGCTCAGCCCCAGTGCCAGGCAAGAATGAGGTGACACAAGGAGAGACAAGCAGGGCTGCCAGGGCACAAGCCAGTCCCCATCCCCATGCTCCATTTCCCACACTGCCCGGCCTCGGCTCTCCTCCTGTGTGCCAGTTTATCCAGTCTGGAGAAGGTCCTGGAAGCTGTCTTCAGGGGACCAATAGGCAAGGAGGGTACCAGAGACCCTATGTAGATCCAACTCAGGGATCTGGGTTGGGGTTTGTCCCTCTCCATCCCCTCCCTAAGGGGTCCCTTTCTTCTCCCTTCTTTGTGCCCAAGACCCCAGGACTCTCCCCACCTTGGCCTCTCTTCACACCTCCAGGACACCTTAATGGTCCCACGTGCACTCAGTAACATGCTGTGGGTTTGGAAGTATCGATGGGATCCCACAGTTAAGGTCTTGTTGAAAAAATGACTTAGTCATCTGTATAAAAATAATTCACTCGTACTCGGGGTACATCTGCGTGCCCACCACTCCCATTTTGTGCCGGCTTTCGCATGCCGGGAGGTGGGCGACTTCTTTCCTGTTTTATCGTTGACAGCACAGCATGGGGTGTGCATGGCCAAGATGCTCCCAGTGAGGGCCTGAGCCAGGATTTGAACCTGAGCGGGCAGAGACTGGGTCCAGAGCAGCTGCCTTCTTCCTTCATGTGAAGCACTTCATGAACCCACAGAACCTTTTAGAAATAACCTTTACTTGGTGATAAAATTCCACGTGCTTAACACTGAAGACTTGGAAAACATGCAAGGGTCCATAGAAGACTGTAAGCACCAACTACTCCCCACCACAAAAAAGTCATTCTTGTATCTGATAGACTATTTCCTCCTAAACGTCTTAGTCTGCCTTTCTAAAGCATATGTGAGATCATAGGAATTTATTTCTTTATGCGTCTCCCACTTCCTTCATCGCAGCAGGGTAGTCTCTGCAGCGCTGTTGAGAATACCATGGCTGCCCGATACGCATCTTGCAATGCTTCCAACCCACGTGACGCATTCCAGCTTTTTCTAACGTCTCCCTTTCAGAAGCCATCCCATCGTATTAATCTTTGTACATAAATGTTTCTCTGCACTTCAGACTGTTTCTCTTGGGACAGAATCTTAGAAAGGTTCTTTGCCAAGTTATTTCCGGTTACTACGGCAGTGCTCCAAGGGGCATTTGTTTTTTCAAAACAGGACAAATTTGAGAGACACGCAAGTTGCAGGATGAAACTCTACTTAAGAGAAGGCATGGTTGGTGGGAAACATTTGCCTCTCTTTATGACCTCTCACCCCTCAAACTGGGGGAGCCGGGGTCTCATCTCCTCATGCTTTTGGGAGCTGACAGAGGGCAACTCTGATAGGTATGCCAGCTCAATGAATGAACAAGCTTTCCCATCCTGGGAGACACTCACCCTGACTTGACCAGGTTGCTTCCCATGTTAGAGTGGCACAGATGTCCCCAGTCCCTGACCAGTGAGTACCTGGGGACTCTAGGGACAAGGTCGCTGCCTACTGCATGCTAAGGGTACACCTCTCCACATGTAACGAGCGCTCAGAGCATCACGCATGCTCTATCGCTCCCCTGCCAGTTGGTTTTCCCAATAAACCCATTTTTCTTTGGTGCCAAGATGCACTATTGGCATGCGATGGCACCTTCTTTGCATGACTAGAGGTGGTAACTTCATGAAGCCTCCTCCATGATAATGTACCAGGTAACCACATAATGTTAGGTGAGTGCTCCCCATCATTACATCGTCCTCTGGGGTCACTTCCTGTGCTGTAACTTCCTGGTGTTGGCAGAACAGCTGCTGGCTATGGGACATGGTGAAACTCACTGGGCCTCGGGGGCATAGTGGCCAAGTGAACCTGCCACTCAGTGCCAGGTCATTGATTGGCATTATTGAACACCTTCTTATCAAGAGACTGCATTAGAGATTTTATATACACTGCTGTGTTTGAATTTTAGTAACGGCGATCCTAAAAGAGGTGTAATCATAATGAGAAGTTTGTAAGTATAAACATTGGACAGCAGGAAAAATAAAACTTTCCTCACATAATGTGATTACAGTGTACATGAGTAGATTATTGGAATTTATAATAAGGACAGCCAGGTTGTTAAATTAATGTATACAAATTGAAAACATTGCTGTGTACATTGTATATAAGCAACATACAGGTAGAAAATTGTATTAAAAAGGATTTTAAGCAGTATAAAACATCAAATGTCTAAGAATAATAGTGCAGCACATTATTAATGATGGAAATTTAAAATTTAAGTGGAAGTGTATGTCATATTTATAAATGTGAACTAGGTATTATATGGATGCCAGCTCTTCCAAATGGATCTGCAGGCTCAATGCACTCCCAGTCAAAATACCAATGAGTGTGTGTGTGTCTGTAACTTGAAGTGCTGAACCCAAAATTAATATGTAATGCTGTGCCAAGATGCTCTTGAAAAAGAAGGTGTGAACTTTTCTTCCTTTGAATATTCAGCTTTACATAAATTATAAGGGGAGTCTGAGGTGCCGGCAATTTCTTAATCTAGATAATGGTTACATCGGTGTTTAATTTGTGATATTTTACTAAGGTTTTGTTTTTCTTTTGTGCACTCCCTTTGGATATGATAACCTGTAAAAAGGGATTTTTAACAGATGTGACTTAAGATATCCAGAGTGGCCACTGTCTTCTTTGAAAGCTCTGGAGTCTGAATGTTCCTTGGCTCTGAAACATTGATCTAGCTTGTCCCTTACGTAAATGATGACATCAGGAAGAAACAAAAGTCACTAATGTGGAAGCTTTCTCTGTTTCCATCAGGACCAGGCATGCTGCCCATGAAGCAAACCGTTTTCTTGGGTTGGGCTTTTGGAACGGGGCTGGGAATGGTCAGGATGGGATGATGGCTTGTGTCCCTCATCCCCTCTCTTCCTCCACCTCTCACTCTTCCCTCTCCTCCTGACCTCACCCTGGACGCCAGCGAGCAGGGCTGGTCCAGTGTGTGGCTCTGGGAGCAGGGTGTGTGAGAAGTGTTGATCTGACTGTCGCCCTGGGCTTAAGGCCTGCCTGCCAGTGGACTGCAAATATGTCACCAAGAAGTACTCACAGAAACTGGCAAGCACCCAGGGACACATTAGTGATAAGCACCTTGACAGCCTCACCTTGCTGACCTTACGGTCTTCACCTGGGGTTCCTCCTGTGGATGCGATTCACATTGCCGCATACAAATGAAGCATAATGACACTTTATTTTTACCTCTGTGGGGCTTGTGAAGATTAGTTTTAATTAAACTTGTTTACTTTGAGTTCCTTTGAGGAGGGACTTTAACTAATAAGGAAGAGTAAGAGCAATTCTTGCCATCGGGATAATGTCAGTGAACAGTAATGAAAGAAATTCAAGGTTATGTGAATATTAATTCCATGAAAAGGGGTTTTCTATAAATACAGGTAGTATTATACTGGGAATAGAACCTTCTTCTTAATTTTCTTGACTTTTAAACCTTTGAATTGTATTTAAACATATTATTTTATTGATGGCGACATGCTTTAACATAATAATTTTCTCTTCTAAAATAACCCATTATATATACTGAGTTCTGAACATGAAAAGTAATCATCAGATAATAACTCCTTTATATATTTTGGGCCTGTACCTTTGTAATAAAATGGAAACTACTTAACCCCCTAAGCTGCACAACCTTTCTGTGATATCCACAGGGAATTCATAGGTATTAAATTAGCTATAGGGAGGCTTTGAAAATGTTCTTCCAATGCCATAAAAAGATACTAAGAAATTGAGAAAGTTATTGAGAATTACAAGAAAAATTTAATAATACCAGATAGTCTACTAAGATTCAAGTGTGCTGAATTTATGTTAAGTTTTCTACTTCTTTGGAATTTCCTGAGTGGAAGGACTGTATATCATTTCACCGCAACCTTCCAAAAGCCGTTGTTCATGACTGAGGTCATACATCAGGGGACAGACCTCGATGGCACTTTGGAGGATTTAAATTCATCTCGCCTATTTCTCTGTCAGAGGCCAGTTGGCTGCTGCTGCTGGAATGCTGGTCTGTGAACTTCAGCTTCACACCGTCTTTATCCATTCATCTATTGATGGATACCTAGGTTGCTTCCATATCTTGACTGTTGTAAATAATACTGAAATGAACACAGGCATGCCTATATCTTTTTGTAGTAGGGTTTTCATTTTCTTTGGATAAATACCCAGAAGTGAAATTGCTGGGTCATAAGGTAGCTCTATTTTTAATTTTTACAAGGAAACGCCGGACTCTTTTCCATAGTGGCTGCACCAATTCACAATGTCACCCACAGTGCACAAGTGTTCCCTTTTCTCCAAGTCCTCTCCAACACTTGTTGTTTGTTTATTTATCGGTGATAGTCATCCTGATTGGTATGAGGTGATGATCTCATTGTGGTTTTGATTTGCATTTCTCTGATGGTTAGTGACATTGAGCATGTTTTCATATGTCTATTGGCCATCTGTATGTCTTCTTTGGAAGAAATCTTTATTGAGGATTTCTGCCATTTTTTAATCAGATTGTTTTTTTTTTTTTTTTGATGTTGTGTTGTATGAGTGTCTTATATATTTTGGATATTAACTTGTTATTGGATATATCATTTGAGACTATGTCCTCCCACTCAATAGGAGGTCTTACCATTTTGTTGATGGTTTTCTTCATTCTGCAAAAGATTTTTAGCTTGATGCAGTCTCATTTGTCTATTTTTGCTTCAAAGATGTTCCCCAGGGAGATATACACAAAACACAACAAAATGCTGAGAATGGTGTCAGAGAGTTTTCGGTCTACATTTTCTTCTAAAATTTTTATGGTTTCAGGTCTTATCTTTCAGCTGACAGATTTTTAAGAATAAGCGAGATTTGAAAGATCCTGCGTTCCTTCCTCGGGGAGGTTCAGCACCACGGCCAGTTCCAGGGTGGCCTGCCGCGTGTACTCCCCAGCTCTCCCTGGCTCTGCGCGGAGGACCAGGGACGCGAAGGTTATTTATAAAGGGTGTTGATGGGTGACTGTGACACATGCCTGTATTTTCCGTTCAGGGTTATCATTAGAAAAGAGCCCCAAATCCGACCAGGTCTCAGGAAGAGCATGGTCCAGGTTACAAGGAGTAGAAGTGGGGAACTTTTAGGGATCTGCTTAGAAGACAAAATGGAGCCTCAGATATTGAATTTGCTCCTGAACATTTTTGTGAGGAGCCTGGTTCACAGTGTCTGTAAATATTTGCTGAATGAATGATTGGAAACATTGTCTAGGGTTGCTCCCTTTCCTGTTTGCTTTTTTACCCTCCATTCACTTAGAACACTTTTCCCTTGAAGTATATTGCACACACAGAAAGTACACAAGCATAAATGTAAATTTTAGTAAGTCGTACAGTGAAACATACCAATGAAACAGCATGCGACCTTCCACCAAATTCAGAAAGGAAACTGTCTTAGCCACTCAGGCTGCTAGAACTGAGTACCAGACACGGGGTTGCTTAAAAAACATGTTTACTTCTCACCATTCTGGATATTGGAAGTCTGATACCAGAGTTTCAGTGTGGTTGGGAGAGGGCCCTCTTCTGGGTGACAGATTTCTTTGCATCCTCACATAGTGGAAAAGGCAAGGGTGCTCTCTGGGGTGCTTTCATAAGGAACTCATCTCATTTATGAGGGCTCCATCTTCTTGACCTGATCACCTTCCAAAGGCCCCACCTCCTATACCATCACCTGTACATTAGGTTTCCAAAGTGTAAAATCTGGGGGGATACAAATATGCCAACTATCACAAGAACATTTCCAGCACTCTAGAAGGCCCCCACACCATGCCCTGGCCCAATGACTGCCCCTCCCTCTCTTCTTAAAGACCACCAGCACCCCGACTTTGATGGTGACCCCTTCCTGGCTTCTCTTTACAATCACAACTGGCAGGCACTATCCTTAAATCCAAGAGCTGCCTTTTGTAAACGGAATTTACTATGTTTCCTTTCATGTCTGCCTCATTTGTGTGTGATGTTTTCTTCATTGTTGCATGATGTTGCAGTTCTTCAACTGTCTTGGTGGTTTAGTATTTCATTGTATGAATGCACAACACTTTATTTGACTATTCTACTATTAATGGACATCTCGGCCATGCACGAGATTACAAAGAACCCTCCCCAAGTATCACTGCACATGGCCCCATGTCATTTGTGCATGTGTTTCCGTAGAAGGTACACTCAGGCAGTGCTGTTCCTGGGCCCAGGCAGGAGGGCCCTGCCTTGGGCTGTGCATAGAACCAACATAGACACACAGACACACATTTATGTAGGGACACAGGGTACTTCTCCCACTTAGCACCTGTCACTTGGCAGGCGCACAGCACGGCCCTTAACCCTGACCTCTTACCTGGTGGCTGACACCATTCAGACCCCAGGAGAAACTTCTCTACACCTGCTGCATGCTCTCTATGCACAGGAGACAGCTTCAAATTCACCCTGGACGTTACAGTGTGGGAGCTGTGCGGGACAGAGGTGGTGGGGAGTCTGGCTGTTCCAGGCCATGATGTGATGCATGATGATGATTGTTCACAGTGGTATCTAGAAGCGTTTCAGCATGAGAACAGTGAATAGCTTTAGTTCTATAAAAGTATTTAATAAGACTGAATTATAGTTTTAAAAATTATGGTTACAGCTTCTTAAAAATATGACTTTGATTTAAAATTTTTATTAGTTATAGTTTGTTTGACTTTTAATTTTAAAAAGTAGTTTATTTTAGAAGAAAAGTAACTCTAAAGAAAATCATGAACAGTATTTTTAAATTGTCAATTTTAAATCTTATTTTAATGTATATATTTATAGGCCTATATTTCTTGTGCATAATTTATATTTTAATAGACATATATTCAAATTTATGCATTTGACATATGTTTCATTGTATATTTTAATCTGAAATATAGAGTGTATTATAAATTAAAGGATTATTTTTGATCATGGGGAATAAATGTAAGTCGATTTTTTGGTAGAAATAGAAACTATGGAAGTGGAACTCATAAATGAAAAGCTGAAAAGGAAATAAAATCTTCAGAGGCAGTTGTGCTGAAATTAAAAAATAAAATGGAAAGAATGAAATTGAGCAGGCATGTGTCCAGTGTGAATAATGTGAGCTTTGCAAAGAGAATGTTGTAAGTATCATAATTAGCCAGATTTAATTGCTGAAAACATAATGATGATGTCCAAGAACATCATTCTCACTCAATGCAAAATGTAAACAGGTCAGGTAAAATCTCTTCGTATGCATTACTAAAGGAAGATTGAATTTGTGATCAAACAACAAGAACAGAAAGAGTATCCTTATCAAATCCACGGCAAGAAGCGGCAGCCACAGCGCCAGCCTGGATTAGAAGATGAATGAAATGATAGTCACAAAATTGGTAAATTGGGCAAGGAACATGAAACTTTATCACATCATTTTGATAGGGTGTGAGTGTTTCTAGAAAATGCACTCTGGTTCAAATTGATGAGTCTGATTTTCCTTCTGTAAGCCCGTCAGACAATTTAGTATCTTACATCGAAATTATGTCAAGTGGAAAAAGAGTATTGAAACCAATTTTCATATTTTAAGTTGAAAGGCGAAGTATTTTGTGACTATATTTCTCCTATTTTATAACTTAGTTTTTGCTAAGTTGGCATCTGTGGCTGGAAACATCCAAGTTCTTCGCTGTAAGAACATAAAACATCCCTCAGACACAGAAATCACACATGTCTAACTAACAGCATGGGAAATAGTCTGAATAAACAGCCATCCATCAATAGTGTTCAAGAAAGACATGTGAACATTGAAGTACACTGACGTAAGGTTTCCAAAGAGTAATGTTATGTGCCTGATAGTTAGCAAGCATGATACTGTATTTTTTTGTGTGTGTGTTGCCTCCAGTACATTTAGAGAAAATGATAGCGATTTCCTGATTTTGTAGAAACGATTTCAAAATTAGATGAGAGAATGACTCAACTTGGAATACAGACAAAAAATGAAGCATATGAACATGATCAGGGATTGAATATTCAAATTAGATCCATATTTGAATGAATACTAAAGAAATTTACTAAATGTTTTAAAAATAAATATTACCCATTTCTACTAGCATGTACCAAGGACAAATATTGTGTTGAACAACTAACATTTATGGTATCAGTAAAAAGAACATGGACATCAAAATTAGTGGCTATGTCATTGGCTTTAAATTTATTGTAAAATGTGTAAGTTTGACTTAAATAAAAAATAGGATGAGCAGCTTTCAGATTTAGGCATTGATTTAAATGCTAATCGAGGATCTAGGGTAAAGGTGCTAATCACGGTAAAGAGAGTGTACAAGCCAGAATTTCGGCTAAAAATCCATTTGTTACTACAAGTCATGACTCAGTTATCCCCAGAGTGGTAACATTTTGGGGGTAATGAATGCAACAATTACATATGCTATTTCTGGGTCTTCCCAATGATAGACTCTCTTATCAAAGTTGACCTTTTAAACCATTGTCGAACACATGAAAGGGAAGACCAAGTGCTGTTAGAGAACTTAGATTCAATTTAGATGAGATAAAAAATTTACTAGAAGTGTGAAATAAAACAACAGATAATCCCTGAGTCAAAACTTAACACAGTCTGCAATACACAAGTGAAATTAGTGTCGAATTTGTACTGTACGCACTTATTGGGTATGAATTATTGCATGCTGATAATACGTGGAGATAAGCTTACAAAGAAACTAAATCTAAGTTTTGGTATTCTGCTTTTAGGATTGAAATAATTTTGAATTTTTTTAGAAGGAAGTGAATTTTGCTCATGTGAAACATGCATGCAAGTTTACATGCCAATACAATTTGAAAACTTAGGGACAGGAAATGAAATTGCTTGTGTGACCATGAAGATTGTGCATCAATAATTGTGAAACACATTGTGTCCATCGTGAATCACAACACCACCTCAGCTGAAGAGGGATTTTGAGTGGACTGAGCTGTATTCTGTCAGTTTGGTTTTCTTTATAATGTTACAGAATTGACCCCGTTGAAAGAAGAACTTCAGACAGTCAATAAATTAAGAATTAAGAAATGAAGTAAATGAAGAATGAAGGAATTTGTGGATCATATGCCATTTTATAACTTAGTTAAAAAAATAAACTCTTAATTGTAAAATATTTTTAGATTTATGGCAAAGTTACGAAGATAATACAGAGGATTCCCACATACGCCCACATTTAATTTCCCATATTATTAACACTTCATATTAACATGGTATATGTGTCGTAATCAATGAACCAGTTCTCATATGTTATTCTTAGCTGGAGGCCATACTTCACTCAGGTAGTCTGAGTTTTAACCTCATGTCTGTAGGATACCATCCCGGTTGCCACATGACATTTAATCATCATGTTTCCTTAGGCGGTGCTGGGTTTTCATGCTTTCTTGGGTTGTGATGACCTTGATAGTTGTGAGGCATGATGTCCTTTAGTAGTTGGGATTTGTCTGATTTATTCTCCTGATTATTCTGGGGTTACAGGTTTTTGGGGAGACAGACGACAGATATGTAAAGTGTCATTCTCATCAGACCCTATCAAGGGTACATACACATTATCAACGCGATTTATCAGCGTCGAAGGTAACCTTACACACAACGCCTGTGTGAGGTCATGGCTGCCAGTTTCCGTGCTGTGACGTCCCCCGCCCCTTTCCGTACTGTGCTCCTTGGAAGAAAGTCACGGTGCCCAGCCTGCTCATGCGTTTCCAGGTCCCATCTTTGCTTCCCTTCTTGCGAGGACTGTGTTGTCTTCAGCTTCCCACTCCTCCAGGTTGATCTTTAGTGTCTTCGAAAGATTTTCCCCCATAGAGTTTGCAATTTTTATCTCCTCGAAGGAAAAACGGATACCAGCTTCTCTACCATCTTTTAATCAAGACATATATTTCTTAACAATTCCTCTTTCAATTTGAGAGATTTGTGTGTCGATAGGCACAGTCCCTCATCAGTGTAACGAAGTTCTGAACCATTTTCCTTTCAAATATTGCTCTTTCCCTCCATCTGCTGTTATTCCAACCCCACCTGTGCCAGACCTGTCAGCTGTGGCTTCACGGCCATGGGAGTCGCGGTCACCACAGGACACAGGGTGGTATACACCCCGGAACTCGCCTCCACGGCCCTGGGAGTTGCGGTTACCCCAGGACACAGGGTGGTGTACACCCCGGAACTCGCCACAAGAATGCTAGCCGGCCCTGGAGCAGTCCACACCATATTCATGTGGAGAATGACAGGTTAGTTTCAGTACAATGACATAATTCATAGTATTAAATTCACACAAGTGTGTAACTAATCAATTAAAGCTAAAAAAATGACAATTTAATTTTTCAGCGTATTTCAACTTTATAGTTGTGTAAAAATGAGAAGCATAAAGATTTCACATTTAGTTTTATTAATGTTTGTACATGTTTAAGCATCATTAAATTAAAATTATATTAATACTAGGAGCCTGTGACAGTGTTTTAATTTAATGTAGTTCATATATTATCAAGCTTCTGTATACTGTTTCATGCCCTAAAAACTTTAGAATTTGTAACTGAGAATGTTTTCTGCTGTATGTTTTAAATTGTGAGCTGTTTTTATACCTCTGTGCCCACCTGAGTTAAATAGCATTAAAAAAACAAACAAACAAACAAACAAACAAACAAAACCCCAGTGAACTATCAAATGAAACCAAGGAGCTAAAAGAGAATTTCAGTAATAAGCTTAATCAAAGCTCATTTATAATTACAACGGAAGAACTAAGTTTTTGGAGATTCCAGACTGTTCTGTCTTGTGTAAGGCTGCTGGAGTGGGAACTCACTACGTCCTTCACCTGCCCAGGCGGGAGTTGGGAGGCCCGGGCCGTGGAGTTGCCATCACTGCTTCTCAGTAGCGCCTTGGAGTCGGTCTCGCTCCTGCTGGGTTCCATGGCACCCTAATCAAGAAGGGGAAGTGCAGCGAGCCCGTTGCTGGGACGTGGGGAACACTAATGCTGGGACGGGATGTGGCAGGTCTGCAATACGGTCAGAGCCTGCAAGATGGAGAGAAGAAGAGCTTCTTTATTCTCTTCTTTTCCTCTTTTCTGAGGTGTTTTTAAGGTGTTCTGCTCCCTAGTCCAATATGCAAAAAGGTACTTGCAAAGTTTCCTTCCCAGCCCCCACCCCTGTCCCCTTCACGCCATCCCTTGGCCCCTTCCCACATGGGTACAACAGCACGAAGCCTTCTGAGGACCAAGGACATTTCAGTATAAAGCACAGCACAGTGGCCAACGATGGAGAGAGTGGTACGTTTACACCAAACCTGGGTTGCTTTTTGAACCTACACCCCTCGTGCCCCCCGTACGCATCTTCCGCTGTGTGGGTGTGGGGCTGGGGACCCCTGTTTCCTCGCCATGGCCCCCTCTCCCTTGCAGCCTTTGGAAGGGGATATACCAGTAAGAGCCATTCTTAAGTGTATCCCAGGGTACGGATATCAAAGCTGATCCTTCCCTAGCGTATTGAAGACAGGAAGGGGGACACATCCAAGAGGCCTTTCTGAAGGGCGACCACAAAACTTGGTGTCCAGGGGGTAGAGTGCGTGTAAGCAGAGGTAAGAGTAAGGATTTCCCAAGGTGAGGCTAGGTGACTGGGTGGATTCGTCACTGAATGAATACGCTCTGAACTATTTAAACAATGGATAGATCTTCCTGGGATGATGGCACCATGAAGAAGGCACGGTGGGAGCCTCGCCGTGATCCCGTCTGGGCTTTTCAAGTTGGAGGGAAAGGACCCGTCACGGCCGGCCACTGGGAGATACCTTGGGGGCAGAAAGATGCCAGGTTTCTCTTTCCCTCTTGTCCTGGACAGAGAACCAGAGGGGACAGCCAGCTGGTGCTGCCCTCTCCACTGGCCCCTGAGGCAGACACGGCAGAGAGAAAGCGGGTGGACTGCTCACAGATCTCTCAGTGCTTCGCTGTGAAAAAACACTCAATAAAATCATCATTTGAAAAAATAACTAGGCTTCTCTTCTGAGAAATAAATGCGATGGTCTTTCTTCGCATCTTTTTGTTTTTTTCTGCACTAACAGGAAAAATAATCAAGTTGGAGTGTAGCTCCCAAAGCCTCTGTTGGATATTTGGTGGTTCTCATCCCTGTGATCAAATATTAAAGGTGAATGTGGAGAAATCGATACCGAGGCGGAGACGCAGCGGTGCAAGAGCCCGATGCATGACATGAAGTACCGCGCGTCAAGAGCGGGGTTCGAGGGCGCAGGCCTCCGGAGGCAGAGCTGTTTGAACTCTGTTTTGGAATTGTGAGAAACCAATGCGAAAAAGTTAGATGCCAGCAACAGCTTAAAAAGTAACGTCTCCCATGACCCGAAAAAGACTGGAAGTGTTCACACTGTTAATTCGTGGTCTGGGAGAAGGGCCGACGTCACACGAGGATGACAAAGGTCTTCCTTTCAGGATCCCCGGCGAGCAGGGTTGGTGCAGAATTCACAGTCGTTGGGGTTCACAGGAGCTTGAAGGAGTAGAATTTGTACAATGGAAGTTTAGACATTTCTAAAAGGACGCGGGTTTATTACTTGGAGATGCGTGGACGAACTCAAGCTGGCCGTGAAGGGTGCTGCCTGCGAGTGCTGTGGGGTGTCTGCAGCCGGGTCTGGGGCCGGGCCCGGGCCCGACTTCCCGGCGTTCGGCCCAGTCACCCCGGGTGCAAGAAAACCTGTTATGACTTTCTGATGAACTGATATTTTTCAAAAGAATTTTGAGGTTAGTGGTAGATTACTTGGCTGTTTAACAATTTGTGCCTTTCAGCGTGGGGTTAGCCGTGGTTCTCAGCGCGTATAGGAGTCATCCGGACGCCAAATAGTTCTAGTTCCTGCTCGTACCTCAGTGGCCCTGTTTACGTTTATGGTTAGTTGAGATGCAGCTAAAAGCGGTTCGTTTTCTGGAGTCGTGACCTCTTCCTCGTGCTTGTTATACCTGTTAGACGCCGCCTTTTCACTAAACTCAGGGTCGTGGCCTTTGGCAGGGGGCTTCGCAGATGGCTGCCGGCAGGCCCCACGCCTCGGCTGGCGTGGACAGGGGTGGATGAGCACCCTCTCCCCAGACGCACACCGCCGGCCCCTCTGAAGCCTCCCTGCAAGATCCTGATGAGCCAGACGGGTGCACCCAGCCCCAGACGACCCTCCTTCCCCACTCATCCTGCACAGAGCGCACTGTCGGAGGGCAAGGGAGGGAAACCCACGCCAGGCCGTCCTTGGGCATCGGACTCTAGCTGGGCAGACAATTCGGTAGGAGCACGGGGAGGGTAGGGGTGGGGGTTGCAGGGGGATAGGGAGGGAGCAGATAACTCTGCCTGTGGGGGCAGTGGGGGGGTCAGGAAGGTTTCACAGAAGTGGCTTTCCAAATTTTGTAAAAGCATTTGGTCAAGATAAAGTGCAAGGCGAGGAGTGATAAATCCTAGTGCCATGCGAATGGCCTGTGTGCCGCCTTTGGGGGCCCGTGCACAGCTCCCCGGGTTGGATAGTGAAGGTGTTTGGGTGGATGTGTGTGGGGGTGGAGGGGACCCTTCATCAGGGACAGTGACCGATGAAACAGATAGCGGCAGGAGCTAAGGTCATGAGGGTTTTTGATGCCATAGCGAGGAATTTGGATTTTATTCTAGTGACCGTGAAAAGCTAGTTAATGGCTTTTTCCAATTCTTTTTATGTTTTGTTTTGGAATAATTTTAGATTTACAGAAGCATTGCAAAGGTCACACGGACAGTCCCTTCATACACTTCCCCTAATATGAACGTCTCCTATCACCGTGGTGCACCTGTCGAGGCTAGGAAATTAATGCTGATATAATAACATTATTAAGTAAACTGTAGGCTGATAGGACTCCTTTGCTTTCCCCACTGATGTCCTTTCCTGTCCCAGGACCCCACTCGGTTCCCACGGTGCATCCCGGCCTCCTGTCTCGGCGGCCTCTGCCGGCCTGCTCCTCCACGTCGCTGAGTCTCGTCGCGCTTACAGTTCGGACTCTTGGTCGGTCAGGTGCCTTGTGAAACGCCCCACCGTTTGCATTTCCGTCTCCTCATGAGCGAGTCCAGGTCGTGTCACAGAGGCCGTGCTCGGCGCGTGAAGTTGGGGCACGCGGCTGCTGACGGTGACCTTGGTCTTCGGCAAAGGAGTTCTCTGCGGGGCTGTCTGTCCACACTGCGTTTCCCCCCGGACACCTGCGAGGCCAGCACTCAGAGGCTGTGTAAATGCCCTTCGGTCTCTCTCTTCTTTCCCCTGTGGGTGTTTTGTGCCCATTAATGTTGGCATTTGTGGGTGCGCCCGCCCTGCAAGAATTCATACTCTGCTGTTCTAACGGTGCTTTCCGATTTCCCTGCCGCCTGCGATGCTTATTAGTGAGGATTTATCTGTAACAAATATTTACCTCTTTACTTATTCAATCGTTTATTAATCTCAGTATGCGCTCATGAATATTTATTTGATTCTTTGGGTTATAATACAATACTGCCATGTTGTGTATTTTGTTGCTCAAATCCTTTTAGCTTTGGCCACCCGGGGCTCTTTTAGTTCTTTGACCTTCCTCCCTGCCCCCTCCCTCCCTCCTTTCCTACCTCCTCCCTCCCTCCCTCCCTCCTTCTCTCCTTTCCTCCCTCTCTTCCTTCCTCCCTTCCTCCCTCCCTCCCTTCCTTTCCTTCTATTCTTGAGCACTTCCTTACTTTTCGGCACCGCCACATGCTGCAGACCCACCTCGTGTCCCCCTGCCCCAGCTGACCTCATTTTAAAGAGGGTGTGGCACGACCAGAGATGCATTTGGACCGATGGCTTTGTAGGAGAGGACGAATGGGTCACTGTGGCAACGACCCAGCTGGAGACGCTGCAGCCGGGCCAGCTGTAACATCTTAGGGGCTAGCTCCCGCTCGTGCTGAATGCTCGCTGTGAGTCACCTGGGCCTCTGGACTCCAGCTGACATAAGTGCCTACCCGGGGCATGGCTGGGCTCCAGGCAGAGACAGAGAGAGACCACAGAGCCACGTCACCAGTCAGGTCACTTCCTCCAACATCTCGTTGGCCAAAGCAAGTCACGTGCTCAGGTCTGCCATCTATGGGACAAAAATTAGAATCCTCTCCCAGGGTGGGACACAAGGGACCATGGACATTTTGACAATAATCCCGTCTGCAGCAAAAGCACATCAAGAAGCCGAGGGGTGTGTGGATCAGAGCTCATTATGGACGGATGTGGGGGTAAGGGCCGAGCACACTGTCCCTGCACTAGAACTTCACAGCAAGCACACGGCCCCCAAAGGAACTATATAATTGTGTGATAGAGCCAGAAGGGTTTCTGATTTAACCCTTTCACTGTGCTAATTGCCTTCAAGGCTTTTTTTGTCAAAATGTGTCAAAATGCCACAAAACTAAACAGTTGACATTTTGACTATTTTATGCATTTAATCACAACATTTTGAGGTGCTTTGCATATAAATGACATTATTTTTATTTTAAAATTTTGTTGCATGATAACAAATTTACCGTTATATTGAATTTTGGCAAAAAATACTCCGAACTTACTAAGCGGCATCAATTAGATTTGGGTATAGGTAAATTAGAATCTAATGGCATGGATGACATAAAATATTTATTACAAAATGTTATGCAATGTGACATACAGAACATCTTTGCTGTTGATAGCACAAGTCACGGGAAAGCATTTAAAAAATCTTGTAAAGGGAGAAAAATTTGGGGGGGGGGTGTTGTGGGGTGAACTCGAACGCCACAGTCAGTGGAGAAATACACACTCGGGTGTGTCCCAACGTCACAGCAAAAGGGTTTAAATGGCATTTCCCCCCGAATGTGGAGGGCTACTCACCACTCTGCGGAGGCAGAGCGCAGCAGGACGGGGCGTTGTCCTGACAGGGACCCCACAGCCTCTCCCTGCCCCGCCCCCCACCCCCACACAAGCCCTTTACACTGACTGGCTCATTCTTCCTTTTCCAACCCGCCCTTAGGATGAGCACTCCACCAGCCCCGGCATTCCGCACCTTGACCCTCAGCCAGACACGTTTCCTTCTTTCGCAATCTGGTTCACACAAACACTGAAACGACATCTTGACATCGAGGTACTTGCCCTTACTAACGAGTATGTGTGACCAATTCACTCGATTGATGCCACACACCTCTAACCAGTCCCTGTAATGTGCCAGGGCTGGGGTAAAGCATGACCACACACTCACAATTTCAAGTTCACCTGATTATGTCTACAAAGGCCTTACTTCGAAATGAGGTCACATTCACAGATTCCAGGGGTTTGGATTTGTTTTCAAGGGGTGGAGGAGAGTCACAATTGGAAATTTGAAAAGAAAAACTGTCCATCAAGGTAAAAATGACTAATAAATCAAAGTCAGGTTGTCACTCTTAAATATTAATATCTTTGAGAAGAGGTTCAGTGGCAGTGGCACCCCACCATCTGTGTCAGGAGACCTGCACGGCCCCGTGTCTGCGCCAGGAAAGGTGCCCCTCTGGGCAGGGTGAATGCCTGGCGCTTCCACCAGGTTTTGGCCTCCCACTTGCCCAGGAAGAGTGACCTTGGCAGGTTAGTTCCTTCTGGTGGCTCCAAGTTTCAGGTCCTGTAAGGGAACTGAAGATATTTAAGGGTGAGATGGTCTTGGGGTCTTTACAACAACCTCAAACACCCCAAGTCGGAAACCCAGGAGAGCGAGCCTTGGGCGCCACGTCGTCGCGGTAGCTGTCGGAGCGGAAGGGCCCAGCTCTGCAGAAGCAATGCATGGTTTGAGTTCATTCCTCCTGCATGGCACGTCAAGTCACACTCGAAGGGACGGACGCAAAACCAGAACGTCTTTTCACAAAGCCTATCAGTAAGATTTGAAGGAGGGGTCAGCGTGACTCCCTAATTGTTTAAACACAGAGCGGACACTGCATGTAAACACAGTCTGAGACCATCCTCATCTTCACCCCATCATCTCTCAAGGGGACTTCCTTTTGTCCCCGTCTGAGTGACTGACATTTACAACCTTTACACACGGGATGAGGGAGGATGTGCACCTGCCTCCCAGGGCGATGGGAAGCTCCACGGAGAGGCCCATCAGAAGTGTGACTACTTCCACCCTCTGAATTTCATTACTCTAGCTTAACCATTTCCATTTAAAATATTCTCACAAATGAACTTCAGAGGGACGACTGTCTCATGGAGACTCCGTGCAGAGGTACGTCGTTAAACTACTTGTAAGGAAGAATTCATGCATTGCAATGGAATTCAATTAATTGTTGTTCACATCAGACCTTTTTTTAAAGATTAGAAAAAGTAAAACATCCATGACCGTGGCCATTTATATAGTCATATAACCATAGAAATAAGCATGAATGGTTAGAGTTGTAAGGCACCTTTGAGATCATTTTGGTTGAGATTATTTTAAAACTAAAGGACATAAGGACGCGAGAGGTTGAACGATCACCTACAACCTGCTGACTGTATTTTCAGTAACAGCATTTCCCAGGCAGCGGATTCCTTCCTGGTGATGGTGATGGCATTTCGTGTTGTGCATGCAGGAAGCGTTGCAGAGAAACCAGCAAGTGAGCCAGTTTGGGGTCTGTGGTTCCTCTGGCACCGCCAGTGGGGCCTAAGAGGAGACCCGGCAACTCCACTCCGCCCAGGGGTCTGTTTCCTTTGCGTTGCAACATGTTTCAGTTCCAGATCCCCTTAAAGCTATGCTGACCCTTCATCCTGTTGCAGAAATACCCTTGTCCATGGCCCTCTGCCCTGCTTTCTTGAAGGCTGTGTCTTTGCTTGGTTGGTGAGTATGTGTGTACCGGAAATAGCTTCATGCAGTAGAGGCTACGGAGGGAGGCGGTGCCTTGTTTATTAACTAGAGGCAATGCTTGGCTTCCGGCTGTTGAATGAAAACTGTGTATTGTCTTTAGGATGTGC
This sequence comes from Lyroderma lyra, assembly GCA_004026885.1. Lineage (NCBI taxonomy): Eukaryota > Metazoa > Chordata > Mammalia > Chiroptera > Megadermatidae > Lyroderma > Lyroderma lyra. Next base: position 94,658 of record PVJL010005864.1, read on the forward strand.
TGATACACGAGAAGTTTAAGAAACAGTCAAATAACAGTTAAATATATAAATGAACATGCATCCAAGATTTTATTTTGCTTTAATGAGGGAATCAGTCTAATGTTCAGTTGTACCAAGTTAAAGGAAAGTGAGTCAAAGGAAATTGCACACCCACACGTATAGCCCATCAGGAATACAGAAATACAAAAATGAATTTAAAAATAGACACGAAGGTGATCAATAGTCACAAAGTAATAATCAAGGGTATCTCCCCCAGACACACTTCGCTTTTCGACGGGCAAGAATCATTTGAATTCTGTCGGTGTCCTACAGCAGATAAGCTATAGGACAGCTCAATGACAATGCAAGGCAGATGTCACCTGGGGGGCGCCCAGGCAGTAAGTGTGTCTGCTCGTTTCACCGTCTCTGGACTCACTGTTAGCATCGTGTACGAAGTCGGCCAATGAAGTCGAAATGCTTCCATTTCTTTTCTCTGTCTAACTCATGTGGAGTTAAGTGAGCGCAGTGACAGAATGTGTCTGATTCACACAAATATTTTTGGCGGCTAAAATCACAGTTTTTAATTTTCTAACTTGGATTTAAGATTCATTTAAAAATAACATAGGCTAACACACCAGTTTAGAATGTTCTGCCCCAGTCTGCTGGGGTATCCCGATAACGCCCAGGGGGGTCCGGTAGGATGGAGGTCACGAGACGTGTGTCTCCCTTTCGGAATGACCCTATGACCTTGAAACATGTTATGAGTTTCTCTGGATTTTGACCTCTTCACCTGTAACGCAGAAGTGGTTTTGAACTCGCGACTCTTCAGCATGAGATTCGGTGCCTTTCTGTAACCTCTGCGCAGTGAGCACTGGGTGCGGAGCGTGATTCTCTCCTGTCTGGGACCGTGAGGGACATCCCGGAGGCCTGGCCCAGCGGCCATGCCCTTCACCGGATTCTCCAGAATCTGCCTTTCTACCACCGTGTTTCTGCCTTCACTTTGAGGTGTAATTTTGAGAAAGAAACAAACTTACTTACCAAGGCCTTCCCCTATGTTTTCGCCATTAAGTACGACATGTGAAATGCCACCTAACGCAGAACGAGGAACTAGCCCAGCCGTGTGCAGGTCACGCCTCCCGGTCGCCCTCCCGGTCGGCCTCCTGACACGCCCTGGGCCTGCAGACCTCTCAGGCCTGCTGCCCTGGGACTCGGTTGTTCCATTCCATAGAAGCGCAGACGGACTTTCCGGTTTACAAGTTTCCAGGACTCGCCTCCCAGAGCTCAGATCCACGGCAGGCCCGAGAGTGTGGGGACACAACGTGGCGATGCTCGTGCTCTTCCTGCACCTCGTGCCCCAGAGCTCGGTGATTTCATGGAGGCAGGAAGTAGACATTCAAAGCCATTTGAAGCCGGTGCCTGGGGCGCGGTGCGTCCCTGTCTCTCCCGCCGTGTCCTGCCTACGAAGTGCTCTGGGCTGGCCGGGCGTGAGCGGACGGAGGGGCAGGCTCCAGGGCCCCAGGCCAGGCAGCCACAGATGCCGTGACTGGTACGCGTGTTGCCGAATCAGGTCATCAAAAAAACCCTTAAATACCTAAAATATTATCCCCCCTTCCAATGTGCGACATAGGGAGCTGATTGATGACCACACCTGTCGCATGCTGCAGGTCCTGCTCTGAATCACACAAGCTGTTAGGCTTCCTAAGCATTCCAAATGTCACTGTTGCCCAGAATAGAAAGGGAATCTTGATCACGCCTTCCGGTCCCCAAGCTTGGCCAGCGATTGGGCGATCATATGAGGCAAGGAAAATATTTTCACATTTGGATTCAGAAAAAGAATTTGAGCAGAATAATAAACGTGTTTGTAATAAATTTTGTGCAGCCGGCTGCCTGCTTATAGAAAAACAAATCTCTGTCCGAGGAACCGAACGTGGGTGAAGGCATCAACTGGCCTGAAAGGGCAGGTGCTGGCAGCTCTTTCGTTCCATGATGACATCATCTAGACTGGAATTATACCAAAAACATAGTTTTTCTTCCATGAAATTATGAAACTAAATTGAAAGTGATATTTTAAAATACTGACCTTTGAGCAATAAATTTGGAATTTGGAAGCGTTGTTAAGATGCTCCGTGCTCTGACCAGTTTCACATGCTGTCTTGGCTATGTGTGCTGTGTGACTTTGGGAAAGTTACTTAACATCTCTGAGTCTCCATTTTCTCATCTGAAAATGGGAATGATAATAGTTCCTGTCTCATTTGGTCGCTGTGAGAATTAAAAAAGTTAACACGAGCACGTTACAAATGTTCAGTAGCTATTTTTGGTGGTAATAGTATTTTTTTTTTTGCAGTAGAGAATAAGAACAATCTTATATTCAAAAAAGAATGCATGTGGCAGGAAGACAGAGCAGTGCCCCTTCCTAGCGGCCACAACAACCCACACCAAGACGCAGCCTCCCCTTGCAAGAGCCTCTGTGGGATGCAGAGTGTGGTGACACTCCACGGAGCACGTCCAGAGCTCCTGTGTGGACAAGTGGTCAGTACACACTTGCGTGGCTGGTGGAACTAACACTGAGCAATACAAAGACTGACGTGGTACGATGGTGCCTAATTATATTGAGAGAGCAAAGTGCTTTAGTTCAACTCCGTGTGCACTTGTTGAGGGCATGTGTTGTCCCAGCTCCAGGGGACAAGTCGGGGAATGAGTAAGCAAGACCGAGAGCCATCATCACCACACGTTGCACTCACAAGCTCCAGTGCCTTTGACCTGTCCGTGGATGGCTCCTTTCCTGGACTGGGGGGCACAGAGATGACAGTGACAATGGTGTTCCGTGCTCAGGAGCCTGCAGGCGCCCAGCAGATATACTCCTGTTGCAGATGAGCCAAGTGTGGAGAAATCATAGTACGTCCATGCCGTTATCACCATCACACTTGGTTCCAAGGCCACTTCCCACCCCGTGTCCTATCTCCTGCATCCTGTGGGAGGGAAGAACCGCCCTCTCACTAGGGAGGGTCCCTCGGGGCCCAGGGCATGTTTTGAAATGACAGAATGAAGGACAGACCTTGATCCCTTCTCTTGGATCTTCGTGCCCGGCTCTTGCTGACCTGGGACTTTTACTTCGTCTCTGCCATTTGCCTGTAACCTTCCTCAGGTATGTGTGGGACCCCTACTCCCTTCTCTCCAAATAAAATCCTGACTCAGGAAAGCGTCAGACAGCAGGCTCCTGTGGTCACCTCCTGGCATCCCTACATCTGGGCTTCCTCTCCAAGGAGGTCTGCTTGCTGTCTTGCAGGACAGGCTCCACAGTCAAGGTCAGGGCAAGGTGGAGTGCAATGGAAACACGCCCAGCTGAGTCACCTCGGAGCTGCCTTCCTTGTATTCCCAGCTCATCCTTTTCCCATGGTTTTAATTATGAAAGTATTTAAAATTGACAGGAAAATAGAGAAAAAGACAAGAGACCACCAGCAAGGATGGGGACCTCAAACCTTGAGATTTCACCCCATTCCTTCACAGGCATAAACTGTTAAGTGGAGAGTTGTGAATGTCCCTCACCCCACCCACTGTGCACCCCTCCCGGGCAGGCTTTTATATTTTAATGTCATACATGTGTCTCCGTAGACAAAGAATAATCTTGTTTTGCATGTTCTTAAACTTTAAATAAATGATATCATTCAGTTTGTATCTATTTGGGGGTCCTCAGAGATTCCCTGGGGGCTCACAGGGCTCAGCACAGTCACACTCAAGGAAAGCTACTCAGCAAAGTCAGCACCGGGCAAAGGCTCATGGCGGAGTCAGGGCGCCAGGCGAGGTCCCTCGCGCCCTCTCCCCGTGGAGTCACACAGAATTGTCTTCCTTCCTCCCGTCAGCAGAGACTCAGGACCCAGGATTCTCAGAGGGTGCTGCTCCCGTGGGTGTGGCACCAAAACTCGGGACTCCCCAAAGGAAAGCACGTGCTCGGCGTAAACCACACGGCACACACTGCAGTCACACTGAGCCTCTTGTGTCACTTAGGGAACGGTGGGAACCCTCCTGAAGTCCAAGTTCCCAGATGCCAGCTAGAGGTCCACCTGTCACGCTGCTTTCTGCAAAGTATACATGTTACATCTTCTTATGTGCCACACTATGGTTTTATTTTATTTTATTTTTTATTTTTATTTTTTTTGGTAGTTCCCTGGCTGGGAATCGAACCCAGGCCATGGCGTTGAGAGTGCTGAAGCCTCAGGCACTCCACCACCAGAGAACCCCCCAACACTATGGTTTTAAAGTTCATCCATCAGACGTATTTAGCTCCGGTTAGTTTACTGAATGAATGTTTGAGTGGTTCCGTCTTTTTCGTGATTGCCAATCAGACTACAGTAACACCCCCCTGACTGCCTCCTGGGACGGGTATCTTTGGACCATCGTGTGTGTGTGTCTTCGACTTTGCTGGGCACAGGAATGTGCCCTCCAGGTTGTACCCACCTTGCAACTCCAGCAGCAGTGTGCGTGCTCACTTCTTCACCTCCTGGCCACTGCCCGGCACTGTAGACCAATTGGTGCTGACCCAGTTAGAAGGAGGAGAGGTTTTTCCCTTAATCCCAGTTCCCCAGGTGCACTCACACCTGGGAAGCAATGGCATTCACAGGAGTCACTGGAAGCAGTGCCCACAGGCTCAGGGCCGGGCGGAAGGAAAGGGGGGTCCCCCCAGCCATGTCCATCCCTGGCAAGGGTGCTCCCGAATAACACTGAAATAGCATCAAGGAAGCCGTAAGTCACGAGCTATAGCACTGATTCATCCTCAAACACTGCCAGTTTCTGGGTAAAAAATAATCAAGTTCTATCCTGTGATTCATACACTACTCAGACACCCCTGGCTCCCTAGAACGCCAATAAAAAACTCTGCATATCTAAGCGATCATTCTTAACAGCACTTTTTCTTGGCTGAAAAATACCAGGAATAGGGCCAACTGCAAAGGTAGACATTTTGCAAATCTCAGCAAGGGTTTCAAAAGAGCCTGTCTTCTCTGAGTTTCTTGGGGCAAGAGGATGGGAGTGTGGTGTCCACTCACGTGTTTCTGGACATTACAGAGCATGTGCCAGTGCTGTCCCCAACCCCACCACGCTCAGGCCAGCAGATGAGGCATTTCCAGTCCAGGGGGGCACAGGACAGACACCAAGTCAGCAGCCCCCTCTTTGAGGACCTGCCTAGGATAGAGAGAAGGTGTGCATGGCTTCGTTAGCAGGAGACATTCCAAATTGGAGGAGCTTATTAGAAAAGCAGAATTTAATACAATATTGAGATGCATTGATCATTGAATTGTGCCACTCCAAAATACATATGTTGATGTCCTAAACCCCAGCACCTCAGAAGGTGACTATATTTGGAGACAGGGTCTTTATAGAGGTAATTAAGTTAAAATGAAGTCATTCAGGTGAGTCTTAATCCAATATGATCAGTGTCATACTGAAGAGGAGATGAGGGCATAGGAAGGTACAAGGACAAGGGATGGGAGACTCAGGGAGAAGACAGTCATCAAGGAGAAAACCCTCAGCAGAGCAAACCCGCTGACACCTTGATCTTGCACTTCACCTTCCAGAACTGTGGGAAATGAATGAATTTCTGCTGTTGACATGCCCCCACTGTGGGCCTTTGTGATGGCAGCGCTAGGAAATGAGTTCGTGCACGTGTACCGTGTGCTTACCTCGGCAGCACTGTACAAACGACTTGGGGAGGTGTCATAACCTTGCTTTAATTGTCAGATTTTGGGGACGATGAGAGCTCTGATGGCCATTCCAGGAAAAGGGCTCCAAAACTGCTTTGACAGGTGGACTAGGTGCTGGTATCGGTGCCCAGGTTCCCAAGGGGAGCACTTCGAAGGTGACCGCAGTGATACTCAGCAGTGAGGCGTGTACTTTCTCTAGGACGAGTTCACGAAGTGCATGGTCTGCCCTCGAGTGTTATGAGGGAGGCCATTCCCGTGGTTGGAACACGAGGTGCACCGGCGAGTCGGGTGCAGGAGATGAGGCCGGGCCCGAGCACCCCCGGCCTGGCCTGGGTGATCTAGCCTTCTTTTCAGAGGATGACTGAAGGTGTCCTGGGAAGGAGCATGGCGGGGTCAAAGTCAGATCCCAGTAAACTCCTTGGACCCTTCAGAATCCAAGAAGCCGCTGGCTGAAAATCAGATTTAGAGCCGCACGCAACCTGCTAAATCAGACTTTCTGGGGGTGCATCTGGGGATCTAACTTTTTCACGTGCTCTCCGAGCCATGCGGGGGCTCGCTGGGGCGTGAGAATCAGGGACAGAGCGTGTGCTGTGGGGGGACGAGGGAGCTGCTGGCAGAGACCGCTCCTGCCCTGAGTCTCCTTTGCTGCATGTTTTTCTCAGTAGGACATCTCTGTTGTTTTACGGGGCAGGATCATAGAGTTTGGATTGTGGGCCATAGCTGAGCGCATGCTCACGTGTGTGTGTGTGTATGTGTGCACGCGCGCGTGTGTGTGTGCGTGTGTGTGCATGTGTGGTGTGTGTGTGTGTGTGTGCCTGCGCATGTGTGTGTGCGTGTGTGTGCGTGCGTGTGTGCGTGT